>NBIV01000205.1:0-145612 GCA_003194525.1 Gracilariopsis chorda
TTTGATCGATGCAGAAATGTCAGTGTACATTTCTCATACCGGAGCTTGTAGATTGAACAAGTGATGTCAAGCAATACTATTTGCCTTGTCAACGGAGCTCTGCGACAAGAGCTTGACATATGATGTTAAGGAGCTGTCTAAGTCGCAGGAAGCGAGTGCGATACGAAAAGTGGGAGGTTGGAAGGTCACTACGGTTGCTTGGCGAGGGAAGCATGGGGCTTGAGAACAGTGGGGTGGCCGGAACAGCCCGAGAAGTGGAGGTTAGAGGACGAAGGCATGCGGCAACAAAGGTAGAAGCTTTTCGGTCGCGATGGAACGCGACGCCAAGAACACAGGGTTATAGCAGAACGGAGGTAAATCATGGAGTTACATGTTGTTGCGATTCTGTCTCTTGCGTACAAAACCTAGTCTTCAAAGTTGTTCAGCGAGAGAATCTCTAATCACACTGGTGTCTCTCCTCCAATGTCGTGATCTTCTGTTATCTCTTTCAGTGTGTAGCATATCTTGAATGTGGACTATTGGGGAGCCTCTTACACTGTTCAGTTCATGAGTTGGTACCATATCTGTGGTGCAATGCCCCAAAGGGGAAAAACACCGAAAGACGTTCGGGATCTTCCTCTCACGAGGTGAACCCAGTTGGGTAGAGCCCTCCCAGAGGTGTCACGGCGAAGCCGGTTTGTAAGACCAGGGACACCTGTCGCGACTCGCGCAGGGAGGTGAAGGCGAAGAATCGGTATCCGCGTGAGCGGGGTGTGATCCTCAGTAGAGGTATGTTTCCACGTAAGTGGGGGTGTGTGAGCGGATGCGCACACGAGGGCCGCGGATAGCGGGAGGTGCTACCCTAAAAAGGGGAAAAAGCAAGGGCGAAGAGGAGGAAGAGAGGGCGAAGTGAGTCGCGAGAGCGACGGGGACGAACGGCGATGCCGGTAACAATATCCCTATACAGGGCGAAACACCAATGCAATTGGAACAATTATACTCCCAGTGATGGGTCCCTTTAGATGTGCAAGGGGGTTAGATGTCCCGTGGTTCACGGCGTTTCCCTCCAAGATAAGTAGAGCACGCGCGCAAGCGGCAACAACTAGAGCCAATTCCCCAGGTTGGGGTCCCTTGTTGGGGAAGGTTTACTGGTGCGACGGCAGTGCGCCGTCGCACTAAGTACTAGCTTTCCCAGAAATGGGTGTGAAAATAATAAATAATATTAACTAAAATACTCCACATTTCGTGGCAACACCCACTACTGTGGCCAACCGCCAATTGACCCAAAACCGTGTCCCACGTGTCCATACCCACCATTGTGGGGCGTAGTTCATATACACTACACAACCGATAATATCGGGAAAACGATCAAGTACCAAGAATCCCTCCCTGAGGGCGTTGCACTTCATATCCCCCCCCTAAGACGGGAAAACGACCGTGGACGCGGAGGATTCCCAGACGAAAATGGGTGATAAAAGCGCGTGCTCTGTCTCCGGTTCTCCGGTAAATCCCTCTGCACCAGAGTCATCGAGCGCACAAACAACAACAACAACCACCCTCGAAAAGGAAGAAATGAACAACGACAACAACATCAACAACCACAGCCAACCTCCGAGACTTCTCGGGCGATACACCACCGGTTTCCGGTCAGTTCCCCTGCCTCAGGGCGATCGACATCCGGTACAACCGGGGAATATGGCTGCTGCAGCCGACAATCCCTTCGCAGTACCACCTTCGGTGGTGTCCTCCGGAACCACTCCGGTGTCCAACTGGCCAACCTACAACACCCTGGGGCTCAACCCGATGAATCGGAATCACGCGTCGCGCCTGCGCCTTGCCCCGTGGTTCCACCCGGTCGCTGTCCTCAATGAGGGATTGGTCACCGCTTATGCGGATGGCTCAGACACCCTTCCGGGGGATCTGCCCAGAGCAGTCACCACATCGTGGGATTGGCGTCACCGGATTGCGATTCCGCGTTACCACCTCCGAAAGAAATTCGGGCGAGACCGTCGCTGCGGCACAGACCGCGTTGACGCGCATGGCGTATCAACGGCAGAGCCAGGCTCCATTCGATGTGCCGGTCCCACCGGAGTTTGGCTTCGACGTTAGCTACTTCCGCACTCGCGGGGAGATTGGGTACGGCGAGAATTTGTTCCGCCTCGAGACCCTCGCTTGGAGGAATTTCCCCGCAGCGCGGCAAGAAGCCCTTTGCTGGGAGCGACCGATTATTCGGGCGGAGTTCAGGTACCTTCCCCGGCAATACCGGTCCAACTTTCTCCAAAATTCATACGCTACGAGCGGCGTTGGCGATCCCGATTCGGGTATTTTATGCCGTATCAGAACGTGGAGATAGAGCGGATTGCGCCGCCTCACTGACTAGGTCGGTATGTAGCACTCCCCGAGTGGTGGCGCTTCCATGAAGCCTGCCGGGGGTGCTACATAGAACTCCCGTCGGTACTTACGTACCTCGGTTCGCTGCTCATGCAGGATCCCCGGTCGGGGTTGTGGTCCGTAGTGGTTACGGAGTGGGCGGCCCGCAGTGCGGCTTATATCCTCAACGAGGCGTACGACCAGTATCTTCTCTGGTTCCTTCAACCGCGTGTGCGGGCAGCGATCCGAAACCTGGATCTTCGCATTCCCCTTGGGGGCCAGGCCAAAAATGAAGAGGTCCTCCAATTACTTGGGTACATCGACAGCGTTAGCTGGAGTGAGGTCCCGCTGGAGCAAAGTGGTCGTCTGGATGGCGGCAGCGGTAACACCGGTGGTCCGGGACTCGGTAGAAACACCGCCCTTGTGGGGAATTTTATCTACTTCGACCCCTGGGAGTTCCGGGAAATTTCCTCCGAGGAGGCGCGCGAGCTTCGCGATACGCCCCGGCATGTGCCGGAAGACCACCCGGTGGGGTACGTCGATTCTGACGACTACTACCGCGCATACGGCGGGGATGACCCAATGGTCGATAACGAACCGGAAGAACCCGGGGAGATGGACGTAGAGGAAACCGGCGCTAGCGCGGAAAGCTTTCCCAGAGGGGTATCTCCGGCCGAGCCGGCTGCTGACCCTTAGGCGGCAAGTGCCGGACCTTCTATCCCCAGCGGGGGTGACGGCGAATGAAAACGAGATCATCGCACGTTTTCTCCGGGGTGCCGGTCCTAGCGCTGCCGAGGTATCGGGGGATTTCACCACCATGGCAGACGCGTTGGCCTACCGCCTTGCTGGGGGTTTACGCCCCGGACGATGGGGGTGAGTGAAACCTCTAGTCCAGTTTCCTGGTTCTTCTTTCCCTGGCTATGCCAGTTAGTGTAGTGTAGTATTGTGGGGAGCTAGCTGCTCCCTTGAATAAACTTTCCCGTTTTAGAACGGTGCTTCTCGTTTGAGTTCCCCGTCTTCGACGGACCTTGCCTTGTTATCCTTTCCTATCGCTCTTCCGCTCGCGCGGCAACGTTACCCAACTTGGGCATTAACCAGCGTGGCTGGGGCTGCAGTTCCCGTTTGACGGTGGTATTGCAGGACCTGCGACCGTGGAGGTGTTCAATTGGCTCCCACGTATCCCCACTGGGGTCATACCCGTACCAGCGGACGCGGTATTGTAGAATACCATCCTGATCCCAGGTGTGTCCGACAAGTCGGTCTACTACGAACTCTCGTTCGTAGACCTGCCAGCCGTGCCGGGTGGTGGTTGTACTTCCTTGCGGGGGCTGCCCGCTGTGCGGTATAATGTCCCTTAGCAGGGTGTTCGGCGATAACTCCGGCGTTGCCGTGCGATGTGATAGCGGCCGCTGCTCATGCGGGAAGATATCCCTCAAAAGGGTGTGTGGTGCCACGGTTTTCACCGGCAAGTCATTCCCATTGGGGTAGGTTCATTTCCGCTTTCGCCGTAATGCGGGCGGACCGCCATTCGGCGGGGGACTTGGGCTCCGCCTTCGCGGTTGAGCTCACGAACCGCGAGTTTGCGGGAAGATGACCGCTCCTGCGGGGTCGGCATTTCCACAATCCCCTGGGGGTCCCGTGCGACACGGTGATTGGGTGGCAAACCGCCTTCCTGCCAGGCGCAAGAGCGCTCTGCACCATACGATGCCGTGGTGTCCCCGGCTACTGACGGGTTTCCTGGGGCTAACTCCGGTACGACCGGTTTTGAGCGTTCGATAGCGCGCGTTATTTCCCGAGTTCCTCGGTTCTTCGCCGCAGCGTTGCGGGGGTTGGCGCAAATTATTCCCCGTAGCGGGGGCTTCGATTTCCGTCAACGACGGGGGGCGTTTCCGGTGCTGGCGAGCCAGGGCTTAAAGCTTCGACTGCGGCTTGGCTGCCTTTTTCCCCAAGAGGGGTGTGGGTATTTCCCTGTGAGGCCGGCCTATCTGGGCGCCCCTTCTACGCAAGGCGCGGGTCTGATCGACCTGATTGAACCGCTTCTGCGGGGACTTCTGCCAACGGCGGCTTCGAGGCATCGCCCTGCTCAGGGGATTGGGGGCAATCGTCACCATACTCCCTTATCGGGGATCCTTCCCTGACAGGGGTGTGCGGTAGTTGCGCTTCAACTTCCCGTGTAGCACGGTATGTTTTCCGCGTTTGTGGCGATGCCTTCGGGGATGGATCGGGCGATTGCCTTTCCGCTGCTGCGGTATTGGAGGGAGGCTTCTCGTTTTCCCGTGACAAACGGTGTATTTGCCGCTTTTGCGGGGCCTGCGCGTCTGGTTCCTGTTGCACAGCACTGCCGGGAACGGGGGATTAGTGTCGCGTGACATACTCCGTGCTCCACGGTCAGTGTTCCGTATGTTACGGTGTGTTTCCCGTTGCGACGGCGATATCGTTCCTCGAAAACGAGTGTTCTCCTCCTCCTTAGACGGAGCGGCGGGATAAGGGATAACATTCCCCGCCTGGCGGGTATAGATGCGCGCCAGTGGGGCAGACGTGGTAGGGGCGGGCGCTGAGGGGCCCGAATTACCCGGCTGAGCCGGTGGGTCCGACAGAGTCGGTAGGTCTGAGAGTCCCCGGCTGGGGTTTGGTAGTACCGTAGGTCTAGTACTCCCGGATGGTTCCGGTGTTGCAGAGTCCATAGAAACGGGGTTGCCTGGATCCAGGACTACCTCTGACGAGGGAGAAGGGGCAAGGACAACACGATCAGGGGAAATCCGTTCGTGCGTGTCGCCCATCTCTACCACGACAGTGTCGGTGTTAACAGAGATGACCTTGAATGGTCCATCCGCCACAGGCGAAAGTTTATGGCGCTTCTCCCGTTCCGGGTTGTAGTACTCCTTCCTTATGAAGATGTAGTTATTCGCCCGAATCGGGGACGGTTTCCCTCGCAAGCGAGCATCAAAATCCCGCTTGTAAGCGGCTTGGGCCCGTGCCATAGACTTCCGCGCAGCGGGGACCAGCTTGGAAAGCCATTGCTTCCATTGCTGCCGGTAGATACCCACAGATGGGAAATTGTCCAAGGTAGCTTGGGGTTCCAGCGCCACAGGCGGGGGTGTTCTAGATAGAACCAACTCGAATGGCGAAACTCCGGTAGTCCGGTGTACCTGCGTATTGTACGCGTAGGTTACCGCATCAGCGTAGAGATCCCAATTCGTTGGGTGGTCAGCAACGTAGGAACGTAACGCCGCGAGTAACGTCCGGTTAAACCGTTCAACTTGCCCATTACACTGGGGGTGGTAGGTAGTCGTGAACACGTTCTTGACATCCAGAATGCGACAAACATCCTGGAAGAACTTGCTCACGAACTGCTTCCCGTTATCGGAGAGCACCTCCACAGGGGGACCGTAGACAAAAATCCAGTGCGTCACCAGAGCCTGGGCCACCGTGAGAGCGGTTATCCTCCGAAGAGGGACAGTCCGTACCAGCTTAGAAAAGCGGTCGATGATGACAAGTAGAAACTTGTTTCCACGTTTTGTGGTGAGTAGTGGTCCGAGAAGATCAATTGCGATAAACTCGAGTGGCGCCCTTGCGTGGAATAGTTTCATCTTCTTCGCATTTTTGCGGAGCTTGACGCGATTCTTCGCGCATTCGCTACAAAACCGCACAGTTGCGTAGCAATCCACCGCCATTGCGGGCCAATAGAAATCCCTTCGCAGGGTTAGGTAGAGTTTCCTCCCACCTGGGTGACCTCCAATGGGGGCGTAGTGTGATAGATGTAACACCCGCGATTGCAGGGAATGTGGTACCACAATCTGTGGGCGGGCTTCGACCTTCCTTACGAGGTAGCCTTTGTCGTTTACCCCGAAAGGGAGATCTTCACCACCGTTGATACGGGCACGAATTCTCGTACAGAATGGGTCGCCGAATTGTTCTCGGATCATTTCTTCCGGTGATACCGGTACAAAGTTTCCCGGTAACGGGTTCTCAGATTTATCTCGCGATGCGAGTAGTTCGTCAAAATCAGCATCCTCGTCCCAGGTTTCTGGCCTCGCTTCGACGGCATATTCCGGATCATCCGGGTCTATAGCCATGAAACATGGGACTTCATCATCCTCCGTTGGGAGTGCTTCCCCACTTGTGGGCAACCGTGACAAAGCGTCGGCCTGGGTGTTCTGCGCGCCCTTTTTTTAAATGACTTGAAAGTCATATTCCGTGAGGCGGAGTCTCCAGCGCATGAGGCGTCCCGACGGGTCGGAGATATTCATCAACCACCTCAATGAGGAATGATCCGTGTACACGGTGAAGTGAATTCCCATAAGGTAGGGGCGCAGAGTGGTCATCGCCCATACGACGGCGAGGCACTCTTTCTCCTATACGGAGTAGTTCCGCTCATGAACATTGAGCGAGCGCGACCAATAACCAATTGGATGTCGTTCCCCCTGGGGGGTGGTTTGAAAAAGAGCACACCCGACTTGGTAGTCGCTCGAGTCTGTATCTACAGAGTATGGCAACCCAAGTTTTGGGAGATGTAGGATTGGTGCTGATGTGACAGCCTCCTTCAAGGAGTTAAAAGCTTCCGATTGCTCGGGCATAAATGTTCCCAGTTTTGGGGGGTTCCCCTTTCGCAACAACGCGTTCAGGGGCGCCGCAGTATCCGAAAAGTTCGGGATAAACCGTCGATAGACGTTGACCAGCCCCAGAAAGGAGCGCAGTTCCGTTTGAGTACGGGGTTCTTTCGCCTCAACGAGGGATTTGACTCGAGCTTTCTCGATCGCTAACCGTCCAGGACGGATAATGTGACCCAGATACTTCACAGTATCTGTGAAAAACTCGCATTTCCTCAACTTGAGGGTGATTCCCGCATCACGGAGTACGGTCAGCACGTCTCGGACGTGAGTGAGATGGTCGTCCAACGAGTTGGAGAAGATGATAATATCATCAAGGTAGACCAGACAACTCCGCCACTTAAAGCGGTTGAGTAGAATATCTACTGCACGCTGAAAGGTGGCGGGGGCGTTGGTTAACCCAAATGGCATCCGCTTGAAGCGGTACGTTACTGCATGGCAGGTGAATGCGGTTTTGTCGCGATCCTCCTGTCTGACAGGTACTTGCCAATATCCCCAATTGGCATCAAGGGCCGTGAACACGGTGGCGTCTCCAAGGGAGTCAATGCACTCGTCCATACGAGGGATAGGGTACGTGTCCCTAACAGTCACGGCATTGAGCCGGCGGTAGTCGACACAGAACCTCCAGGTTCCGTCGGCCTTTAAAGCCAGTACAACTGGGGATGCCCAGGGTGATTGAGCGGGCTCAATCACACCTGCGCGGAGCATCTTGTCCACTTGGGACTGCTCCTCTTCCCGAGCTTTCGGACCTGCCCTGTAAGGGGGTTGTGCAACCGGTCGCGCACCGGGGATTAAATCGATCCGGTGTTCCGTTGCATTAATCTCGCCAAGCGAGCCATCCCACATTGTGGTGAATTCCCGTAACATAGTACGGAGTTTGTCGCGGTGCGACTCTGGCACATGGCTGAAGTCCAGCGCTTCAAGTGCTTTTTCCGGATCAATCCGGTCGTTGCTCGATGGAGCATTGTCCTGTGGAACAGGTGTGGTTCGCAATTCCGAGTTACTCGGTATGTTCGACGCTGAAGTAGCGGTTTCCTCCCCCTCCTTAGACTTGACGTCTTCGGACGGCGGGGCGAACTCCTCAGAAGAGGTGGTAACTCCGAGTACATCGGCGGCTGTCATCTTCGTTGGCAGCATTCCCATAGGATTGGGGGTTACACTCCCAATTACTTGGTGTTTTACCAGATACTGGGGGTGTTTGCCAAGGTTGGCAACCAATATCCGGAAAGGAACATCCGGGGAAATGGAGACAATTCCATTAGCCAGCGGCAGCTGGGATTTCTCGTACAACGAGACGAGGGGTTGTATAACCCGAAGACCGTGTTGACGGGAATTTACCTGCACCCAGACTTGGGACTCAGGTGGTATAGAAACCGAGGCAGCGACGCGGAGCTTGGTGGACTCGCGGGACGCGGGCGGTGGTTCCTGCGCAGCAGGGAGCGGAACTTGTTTCCGAGAGGACCGCTTTAGCGGGCGGCGAACAATCAGAACCGACGATCCGTCGTCAAGTTCTACACGCCTGAGGCGGGGCCTGATTGCGTCGACAAATCTGTCGCAGTAATCACATCCCAGTATGACTGGTGCGGCCAATGAACGGCAAACGATGAAGTCCAACTTCACCACAGAGGTACCAAGTCTCACGACGAGGTCCACTGTGCCCACCGTTTGTAACGGATTGTTGTTCGCATCCGAAATGTCGGGGACCGCGTCAGAGCGGATACGAGACCGCACAAGCGGGGGTAACAATGATTCCACAACAAAGTTGGGGCCTGCACCTGTATCCAGGACGGTGAGAAACCTCACCATAAACTGGTGGTCAAGGCCAAGGTCGGCATAGACCTTATAGTTGCGCTTGGCCAAGACCAAGACTCTACCGGGAATCCGGGGATTTTTACTCCGTATCCACGGGCGACGCAACACACCGAGGTGCGCAGAGTCCGCGTCAGCGGTGTCTTTCCTCGAGAGGACTTTCACCGGGGAGCGAGGCGAGGACGCCTCGGGCGCCAACAGCCTCGTTCTTGAGGACGCCTCTCCCAAAGGGGAGACTCCCTCAGTTAGTTTTCCGCCTTCGGCGGTGGGTTGGTTTCCTCGACAACGAGTGCTTCATCCCGTTGACGGGGGTTTCTATCCACATAAGCGGGGGTTGCAACGGATGGTTGCGTGATCTCCCGAATCGGGGTGTATGAAGCTTGCCGCGCACGCGGGATCTGTGGTAGGGCATGGGAAAAGTCCGTTTTAGCACGGAGGTAGGAAGCCGTCGGGACGGAACGTCTCTCCTCTGGAGTGAGGGCCTCATAATTTGCCACCACCTTGGCCATATCCTTCAGTGAACAAATACACTGAGGTGAGGTATGGCCATGGGCATAACACAGGTGGCAAATGAGAGCCAATACCGCGACACGCGGATTATTATTCCGAGTATCGGAGAAGCGAACCGCAGGGCGGGTGTCAGTCCATCCAGGCCGTTGATAACGGGATTGACGGTTTGAAAACGGGAGTCGTTGGGGTTGAACCCGACTGTTACCACCGTACAAAACGGGGTCTTCCGTTCCCGTATCACGGGTCATCTCCGTCGTTGACGGTAAATCACTGGTGGGTATCGACACACCATCCTCCTGCACCAAATGCACGGTATCAACTCCCTGTCCAGGGTTCCCATCCGCGGTGAGCGGGAGTGAGGAAGCTTCGCTTTCCAGCAACAACGCCTTGGCGGATTTAGACCGATTGTTCGGAGTTCTTGCACGAAGTGCATCCCCTTCCGCTCGGGCGTGTTGGACCAGCTCGAGGTAGGTGATCCTCCGCTTGTCCTCCCGATAACGGGTAACTAAACTCCGGATTGCCGGGTCAAGACCATCAATGAACATGGTACTGCGCTCCCCAGCGGGGTATACGTTACCACATCTGTGGAAAGCCTTGTTAAGGCGCACCGAGTAATCGGTCTCGGTCTCTCCAGCACGCTGGCGTGTATCTCGCAAAGCGAGGATAGCCTGCTGAATAGCGGTGTTGGTGGCGTAGGAGCGCAGAAGATACTGCACAGCCTCCGGCCAGCAAGTAACTCCTCCCTCGGAGGCACGAGAAGATCCTCTGACAGAGTTGTATTGGTCCTCCGCCATTCCCCGTAAGAAATACGGTAAAGCCAAATAGGCTTGTCCCTCATTCATACCGAGGATATCGGCCTCCGCTACAAAGCGGGATAGGAAATCCAGTACTAGGACTGGGTCCTCTCTAGTGAAATACTGGTTGCGGAGCGAGAGCTGCATTCGCTTAATGCATTCTCGCACCTTTCCCGTACCACGGGGCGTACGTCCAAGTGACGAATCTTCGAGCCGGTGCTACCGGTATGATAAAAGCTTCCGGTAATCTGGGTTTGTCGGTTTCAATTCCCGGAGACCGGGGTGTCTTCTCCCCTTCTGGCGGGTTCGGACCACACCTTCAGTGGCCGATGACCGCTTCGAGCGGGAGGAGTAGCCTCGCTTCTCGTCCTCCGAGTCGGAGTCCGAGGAGCTCGAGCTAACCGAATGGTTTCGGGATGAGTCCGACGATGTCGAAGAATCGGAGTCCGAATATTTTCGGTGGTGTTTCCGTCGATGACGGCGTTTCTTCTTCCCAGCAAGCTGGTCGTTGTGCGATGCCTCGTTTACCGGATCATCCGGGGATGGTTTGTCCATGAGGACGAACTGCTCCAGCGTCTCCAGGCGGGCACCAATCCAATCAAATCGGGCTTCAACTCCTTCGATGAAGGTGGCGGGTTGTCCCAAACTCTCCAACACGGAGTTGACGTCAGACCGCATAATACGGAGTTCCTCGGCGACCTGCTTTACGGGGGTTGCCAAGACCACCTCTTGGAGGGATTTTAGTTCCCCTACAAGGGTGTCATGGGCAGTCCACAGAGCGCAGACCTGGGATTCCAGGGAAGTCCCCTGGGGTTGTTATCGCCCGTTCCACGGGGGCTTGAAGCCGCGACAGCGAGAGCAGGCCGGGGTGTCTGGGGCACTGCGGCAACAGCCGGAGTCGATGCTGCATTCCCCTGCGGGGGTGATAACGAGGGCAAAAGGAGGTTCCGGGGTTCCCGGTCGGGGGTATCATTCCGCGATGAGGCGGCGCCAGTACGGCTGGAACTTGTCCGTATAGGGATACGGGGTACGAACCGAACTTCAGAAGTGTCCGCGTTGTCGCGGGAGCGACTACGCGTAACCACTGGCTCCGCATCGGAGGGATTTCTCGACATGAGAAAATACCGTTACGACGGGAAACGATCACGGAACTTCCGGTAAATAAAAACAAACCTCGTAAGAGGGAAAACAAAAACCGATTCTAGGTCGGGAGACCACTTTGTGGTGCAATGCCCCAAAGGGGAAAAACACCGAAAGACGTTCGGGATCTTCCTCTAACGAGGTGAACCCAGTTGGGTAGAGCCCTCCCAGAGGTGTCACGGCGAAGCCGGTTTGTAAGACCAGGGACACCTGTCGCGACTCGCGCAGGGAGGTGAAGGCGAAGAATCGGTATCCGCGTGAGCGGGGTGTGATCCTCAGTAGAGGTATGTTTCCACGTAAGTGGGGGTGTGTGAGCGGATGCGTACACGAGGGCCGCGGATAGCGGGAGGTGCTACCCTAAAAAGGGGAAAAAGCAAGGGCGAAGAGGAGGAAGAGAGGGCGAAGTGAGTCGCGAGAGCGACGGGGACGAACGGCGATGCCGGTAGCAATATCCCTATACAGGGCGAAACACCAATGCAATTGGAACAATTATACTCCCAGTGATGGGTCCCTTTAGATGTGCAAGGGGGTTAGATGTCCCGTGGTTCACGGCGTTTCCCTCCAAAGATAAGTAGAGCACGCGCGCAAGCGGCAACAACTAGAGCCAATTCCCCAGGTTGGGGTCCCTTGTTGGGGAAGGGTTACTGGTGCGACGGCAGTGCGCCGTCGCACTAAGTATTAGCTTCCCAGAAATGGGTGTGAAAATAATAAATAATATTAACTAAAATACTCCACATTTCGTGGCAACACCCACTACTGTGGCCAACCGCCAATTGACCCAAAACCGTGTCCCACGTGTCCATACCCACCATTGTGGGGCATAGTTCATACACACACTACACAACCGATAATATCGGGAAAGCGTTCAAGTGCCCAGAATCCCTCCCTGAGGGCGTTGCACTTCAATATCAAACAGTGACCCGTCGGCATTGTCGATTATGAAATTGTGCAGCTTTACTGCCACCAAAATTATAAGTGTAGACTTTGCAATGGGATACCGTAGTGCCGACCAAAATATTCCAAAGCGAGAAACTAACATGCCGAATGCTTGCTCGGCACAAATCCAACAAGAAGAATGATAATAATTGAATGCATCTTGCTTTCCAGTTAGTCCTTTACCAGAGTATAGCGTTAGAAGTCTTCCATCATTAGAGTACGCATCTTCTGCGACCACGGTGGCCCAGAGCGGAAGAAAATCATCTTTCAACAAGTCGTAAAGTCTTATTGCAGCCAAATAAGTCGAATCGTGCTTACCCTCGCGTGCAGAGTGGATATAAATGAAAACTTGTAGTTTTCTTCTACTGCTGCTTGCACAACGATGGCAAAGAATCCCTTTCTGTTATAGTACTTTTTTGGATATGCAGCATCCGAGATTGCAAGCAGATATATCTCGATCGCAATACCATCCAGAGCTGCTACTATACCATCAAACGGAAATTTTCGTAGTTGTTGAAACTGCTTTGTGCTTACAAAACATTCTCTTTCGGTAGATGGAAAGTGCAAACCTGGAAGTACTCTATTCAAAGCACACAAAGTTTCCTCAAATACACGATAAACAGTAGAAACGGCAATCCTGTACGGAAAATACAGATCCAGATAACTAGCTCCGGCTAGTAGTCGTAGTGTCACGAACAGCATCACAGCCGGTGAAACGGCACTTGCAACAGCTGAATCTGATCTTTGAATGCGTTTGAGTGTTTGGTACAAAGCAGAGTGTAGAAGAAAAAATTGCGCCTTCGTCAGTCGATACATGCGAGCAAAGAGTGCATTAGATATGTTACTTATCTGTCTTTGGTAATCAAACGTAGGTGGTGGCAGAATAGATTTTGTGTTACGCAGCATTTTGTTGGAGAGTGCAATCGCAAGAACGATGTTTAAAATGTGGAGAGCTACTCGATGAAGCCATTGTTGGCGATTCCTTTGTAACGGCGATTTGCGTAAGCAGGACACCTGCAAAGCTTTGACAGCGTCTTGGACTCGGCGGTCAAACATAGGGTCTACAAAGCATGGACTCGAACGAGGCATATCCAGGGTTGACGGCACCCTTGCTTTCCAGACTGAGAGAACGCTTTTATTCTTGGAAACTTTGAAAAAAAGTTGCCAAAATTTTCTTTCCATCATCAGCGTTAACTCGTACAACGCCCGTAACTGCGCTCGTTACTGAGTTGAAGAAGCGCAGTGTGCTACCCTGCCACCCTTCCTTTCACGTATTGTCACAGGAAGGAAGAGGCCGGTGGCTTTATTCAGCTTTCGCGGAGTGTACCAAGGCTATGGAGCATCTGTAGCGACTGGAGCTCTGCTTTCGGATCTGTTGTATTCCACTAAATACAGTTGGAGTGCTGGAACTGGAACGGGATTCTCTTGCCATATCATTTGCAGTATGAAGTACGTGAATGTTCAATACAACTCTATAACTGCACGTGTGTACGACCCATCTGCGGACCCATCAGGTTCGGCAGAAAGGAAATATGCTTTAGTTTTCCATGGGTGGATGGGGCACCGAGAAGATCTGCGATTCCTTGCTGAGCCGTTCGCAGATCTGGGATACACCATAATAGTTCCAGACTTACCATACCATGGTGATTCAATGAACGCGAAGGTGTCCTCCTGTTTTGATGCAGCAAAGCTGTTGTCAGACTCGTTGCCTGGCCTGCTTGGGGAATATAGACAATCCTTGTATCGCGTACTGATAGTGGGGTACTCAATGGGTGGTCGCATAGCTTTCGAACTGGCAGTTGCGGCCGAGAAAGGTGATATTACATCCTTGCAAGTGGATGCATTGGTTCTTATTAGTTCGGCCGGACCCCCTTCCAGCGAGAATGAGAGGGGTAACTGTCGCCAAACTTCACAGCTGCGGTCTCAAAAGCTACTTGACAAATGCTTCACGAGCTCTGAGTATGAGGAATGGCTTAGGTGTTCTTGGTATTCTGCCGCGTTGTGGGGTAAGATTCGCGAAAAACCATTCTTCGACCAGCTAGTACATGACAGAGTGAGAAGTTTCAATGAGCAGTCACGTTATGGTTGGGCAAGAGCCGCCGTTCATATGTGTCGTTCTACTATGACTTGTCCACCAGAGCCCATCGAGAGTCCCGTGCTCTACTTTTTCGGAACAGAAGACCGAAAGTACCAGCAGATGGCTTCAGAACTACAGCAGCACTGTTTAGAGCTTCAGTGTGTTCCAGTTGAGGGCGCTGGTCACAACATACATCTCGAGTTTTCCCACGCGCTGATATCTCAAATCAAAGGTTTTGTGAAAGATATATGTAAGCCATCACTGAAGAATCCTTGCTTCATTTCTGATGTAAGATATACCACTTATTCGCTTCCTCTAAAGCGAAGCATGACTGTTGGAGGGCAATATATTTCAAAAAGAGAAGGGATAATAGTCGCTCTCCACTCAAACAACGGCAAGTTCGGCATCGGAGACATATGTCCACTTCCTGGCCTACATAGGGAAACATTGGACGTATGTATAAATGACATTTGCAAACTAAAGTCCCAAATACTTGATAGAAATCAGCTCTTGCAAACTGGTTCACTTCAAGACGCGTTCATCTTCATGGACTATATCGAGCAGTTTAGTCCGGTATCGAGAAATGGACTCGAAGCGGCTTACATTCATTTGTTAAGTCATTTACGAGACCAGGCAATTTCATCCTGCCTGTGTTCTCTTGCGACGAAATATCTCGCCAAAGAAGAACTTTTCCCATTAAAAGCAGTAAGTATGAATGGAGTACTGCCAAGATCAGCCCCAGTCGAGAACCCGCAAAGCAGTACTGCCTCAGAAAACCAATACCGTGAATCGGTGACAAACTCTTCGTTCAAGGTCATGAAACTTAAAGTTGGGGCCTGTGATGACGTCATTGTCGATGCCGAGCATGTTCGCCATGCTGCTTTCGCAGCCAAAAAGCTACATAAACGCATTAGACTTGATGCTAACAGGGCATGGACAAAAACACAGTACGAACAATTCCAAAACGCTTTGGTCGATTATGTAGACCATATCGAGTTCATCGAAGAGCCATTGAAGACATCTGAGTTCTTGAGTGAGTACCTTTCATCAAACAAGAGAGCGCCGGGGAAAATGTGCATAGCACTGGATGAGGCAATCCATGACAGTACCTTTGAAAGGATTGCTGAACTCGCCTCGAGTACATTGTGTTGCGCTTTTGTCCTCAAACCATCTGTTATTGGTTCATTACGTTGTCTCTTACTATTATGGTCTATCGCTCAGAAGAATGGATGTGAAGTCGTGCTCAGTACCGTGTTTGATAGCGGTGTGGGAACAGCATGGACTGCAATACTAGCCGGTGTCTTGGGAAGCAGAGAGCAGCACCACGGCTTAGGAACCTTCAGTCATTTCTTGAGCGACGTCTTCACCCCTTCATTCGGTGAGTGCTGCGCCGAGCATGGGGATCAGGTCTCGGTATTTGCATGCGAGAAATACCTTCTCTCGGTGTCCAACAAATTGTTCGATAGTCGATAGTAAGTAGAGAAATGTTTCCCATTGCTTAAACGGCAACATGTTTCTGCCCGCTCAGATGTGGGCTCAGCATACAAAGTAGTCTAGACTATTTCAGTCTTAGATGCAGGCGGAGAGTGGCGTCCTGACGTAGAGAACTTCCATATTTCCGAGAGAGGCACAGTTTTGACGTCGAATCAATAGTAAGAACATGGTCAGAAGAATTACTGGCTTATCTAGAGAGAGAGGGGTTCTTTTCACTTTAACCCCTACCGTAGTCCTGGAATAAGGGACACGAGCTTATATAAACACACATACACACACACACCAATAGCAGCGACGAAAGAATAAAACGGGTTGTGTGTATACGGAGCTGTACGTTTCTGTTAACTAATTCCATCCCGAGCTTTTTTTCTATCGGAAATTCCCATGGCGAAGGAGGACAGTTTACAAGTTCCCCGCAATATCTGTGAGACTATGTCATGAGTTCGATAAGTTTGGTGGTTCTGCCAAATTCGCACCAATCCTGGATGTGCACCATACAAATGGGTTCCCCAAGTTATTCATCCACAGTACCTCGTTCTCTTTAGAGCTTACATCTGCGTCTGATTTGCAATGGAATGAATTCTGGCTCTTGAGGGCTCGAAATGCTGGGCGGGATTCTCTCTCTTTCTCTCTTTATAGGTGGCTATGTATGATTCCTACATAGCGCAGGTCGTTTCCGTTCAAAGAAACGTTCTCTCACGGGGGGATTCAAACACGTACCAAGGGTAAACCTGTTTGGCGGGAGTCAAACAAGCTGCATGAAGCGTTCGGACTGCAAACGTTTCGAGAACGCTGTATCTATTGGCAAACATTGAATGAAAAGGGATTTCCCTCGTTTGTCGAAGCGCATCATCACAGATGCCTCGTGTCGTGGTATTGGCAGGTCTTTACGAATCATTCACTGCAATCATTCAAGGTCACTCTTGGATATGACTTGTTCAAGAGCTCGCCCGGTTTGCTTTCCGAGCACAAGTATCGTTAAAGAGGACTTAAGTCGTTAGAACCAGAGCTAATCCATTGTGCTTTTAAAACATATAAGAAAGAATAGCGCTTTAGTACAAATATTACGTTCCCTAGCGAAACCAGCATGACAATACAATGTGTGATACAGCCAAGCTGTTACAGGAGAGTTAGGCTTTAAGCGGAAGATGTGGCGGCTGCAGGTTTTGCATTTGATCCATTTTCGGCGGATACAGGTTGGGTCTCTTGCTGATTTCTGATGTTGACCACGTTTGATGTCATTCGTTTCGAAGTGTCTTCCTGGGAGATAGCACCCGCACTTCCGGCAAGGTTTGTGAGGTCTGGAGTTTGAGGAGGGTCGTTTTGTCCTCGAGATATATACGAAATTGGGTCAGAGGCAATATTGCCGATAGGCATGCCTTGGTTAACTGTAGGAGTTGCTGGAAAAATGGAAGCCATTTCCTCAACTTGCATCTGAAGACTGAGACCAATGGTATCTTGTTGAACAACATCAAGGTCTCTCTCCCTTTCAAGTCGTCGTCGCTTTCTGCGTACAACAGATGCATTGAATCTCGCCTCTGGATTTGACCAGTCAAAATCCGCATATAATAAAGTAGGCAAAGGTTTCTCATCGTGGACCATTCCAACAAGCTGTTGCGACTCCTCAACGGAGAGGTAAGACGCAACCCACAGCAACAAGCTCTTTTCCGGATGTGGAAAATCATCAAGGTACCAATAAAAGATGCGTGGTAGCGTAACGGAACGTTTTTCGATATCCACTTTGACGGAAAAACTAAGAAACTCTTCCGCAGCATCATCCAGTTCTTCTTGCACATTATCGCCGTCGAGAATGCGAATGGGTGGATCTGATTTAGTGCCAGCTGAAATGACAAAGTGAATGCGCCCGTCCCTTTTGGTGAGCACGTGTTGGCACTTGGGGTCGTATGGTCTCAGCTGTTGAATGAACTTGAGCATTGGAGGTTTCTTGTTGCCTCTGAGAATGCCATGTTCTATGTCATCCAGGGTCATATCCAGACCGGCAATGCGATACGACAGAAGGCGAAAGAAGACGTATCGTCGGAATACGCTGTTGGGATGACCGTGAACGACGTGTGCATGTAGGCAAAGTGCGTTATAGACATTGACGAAAAACGCAATTCGTTCATCTTGGTTAAGGGCGACAAGTTGAACGCGCTGAAGCTCGGCAGCTGCCAAAGTATACTTTCGAAAGTGCTCACTCTTCGCAAGCGAGGAATAATCAACATCATTATCCTTATGACTGGAAGGTCGAGTTTGCGACAGACGTCTTTTCAAAGCGGGCGAAACCAACATGGGGGAGCGTGCAGCCGGGATGGAAGGCATGATAGGGGTGGAAATGGAACGAAAGGCACGCGGTGAAGATGCTTGGTCGTTTAAGTTAGAACGCTTTGTAGGGTCTAATAGCGGTGTAACTGGTTGGGAGTTGAGGATGTAATGTGCGGATTGTGAGGGTTGCAAGTTGTTGGAGTTTGGATGAGCTTGCAGTATTCGCTTTCGATGCTCCTCACAAATGCAGGCTAGACGGGTGAGCAGGTCTTTTGCGACGACGACGGCGTGGCGAGTGGGAATGTTAGAATCCCACACGCGTTTCATGTTGAGGACGTTGCCGTCATCGTCCTCCTGAAAGCGATAGAAAAAGTAGTCATCGGAGAAGGGCTCAGAGTGGGTAACATGGTGCATTATACCGGCATCCATAAGCTTCTGACCGGTTTCAACGGCTGCCTTTCTGTCCAAAGAAAGGTTATCGACCATCCATTGCACGGCTTCCTTGCCGACAAAGCATTTGGAGTAGGTGCTGAGCCTCCAACGGCGGTCGGAGAGTGGTACGCCGTTTTCGGGATCTCGCATGAGGCTGTAGACTCTTTTAAAGTTGGGAATTGGGTAATGCTCGTTGTCAAAGGGGTCAACGGAGCGGGAGGGGTTTGCATAGGAGGCTTGAGAGAACAAGGCGAATTGGGTGCCAGGCTCGAAGAGGACGCCCGGAACGACCTGCTCGGAAGCCTTTCGCTTCCGGCCGGGTGCGGAGTACATGGCGGCAGGGCACAGACGGCGTCAGGAAGCGCGTTGGAGAGCGAAATGGGGCGCGCGGGGCAGTTGTGCAACGAATGGCATCCAAGCGAAAGTGCGGTTCGGTTGGTGTTATATGCTCCGAAGCGCAAAGGTAAGCCGCTATCTCTCAGCCGCCCGTGCAGAGGGTCTAATACCGCGAGTCTCGTCGCAGTTGAAGTGACGCCTGCTGCCGCAGGCACCGGCGCCACCTGCATAGACGCCCAGAACCGTTTTATCGATCTCTCCAATGATCTATTTCGCAATAAACTCAATTTGAAATTACAAATAGTAATTAATGCATCCAGCGCTCTCTCATCGTACATGCAGTCGCCGTCGACCGATGATATCGCGTTGTTGGGGGACCTTGCCAGTTCTCAAGGTGTGGCGTCGTCTAGGAAGATCCGCTTCCGGTCAGTCGCCGCAACTCAACATGGACTTCGATCTCACAAGCACCATCTCAGAGTTCCTGGACCGTCACCTCGTCATCCCGCTGCTGGATTTCATTAGCCAGCATCCCAACATGGCGGGCTGTTACGACCAGGAAGACGTAATGCGCGCAAAGCTCGACTTGCTATCCAACACCGGCATGGTCGACTATGCAATCGAGGTCCACCAAGACCTCTACGGAACTGATCCGCCCGAGGAATTGGTTACCCGTCGTGACAGAGTGCTGCTCGCCCTTCAGAGTCTGAGCGAAGAGGCAGGCCCACTACTCAAAGTCATCAGCGATGAGCAGCTCTTCACACAGCTTCGCGACAGCAATTCCTTCAACCTTGAGAATCTTTCCGAGACGCATGGCGTCACGCCCGACGTAATCGAGGCCGCCTACGAATTCGGCAAGTTTCAATTCGACTGTGGAAGCTATCAAGACACCGCCACACTCATGCACGTCTATCGCATGTTAATGAACGGCTCCAATCCAGAGCGCGAGTTCTTTGCCTTGTGGGGCAAGTTCGCTGCCGATATTCTTAGCTTTAACTGGGATGAGGCCTTGGAGGATATGAATATGCTTCGCGAAATTATTGATGCCACCGGCCGAAATGTACTGCTTAACCCTTTGCAACAGCTGCAGCACCGTACTTGGCTCATCCATTGGAGCCTTTTTGTGTTCTTTAACCATCGCGAGGGTCGAAATGGAATCATTGATCTTCTGTTCAGTGATAAATATCTCAACACCATTCAAACCAATTGTCCTCATGTGTTGAGGTATCTCACCACCGCCGTCATCACAAACAAGAAGAGAAGAGGTGTACTCAAGGATCTCGTCAAAGTCATCCAACAAGAAGCATACGCTTATTCCGATCCCATTACAGAGTTTGTCGAATACTTATACGTCAACTTCGATTTCGAAGGAGCGCAGGATATGTTGCAAAACTGCGAGAATACCCTCAAGCGCGACTTCTTCCTGTACAGTACTCTCGACGACTTTCTTGAAGATGCGCGCCGAACAATTTTTGAAACGTATTGCCGTATCCATCAAGTCATTGACATTGGCATGTTGGCGAACAAGCTCAACATGGAACAGGATGAAGCGGAGAAATGGGTCGTCAATCTTATCAGGAACGCCCGCTTGGACGCAAAGATTGATTCTCAAGCTAATCAGGTGATTATGGGCGTCAGCGTGCCGAGCGTTTATGAACAGGTGGTGGACACTACTAAGAATTTGTTGATCAGAGGTACAGTTTTGACGCAGAACAGCGATCGCCCGCATAGCTACAACAGTGCTGGATTTAGAGCAGACGATGATAGGAGAAGAAAAGGAAGCCGAAGAGATACAAGAGTAGCCGCCTAGTACTGCAACACACAAATAAATGGTTTGTGAAAGTACACATAACGCTTTTCATCATCCTTTCGTTTCACCCATTAGAAGAAAAAACCGCACATACCCCAGGGTAGTGTGGTTTAGCGCAGCATCTGGCACCACTGCGATCGACTGGAGCGTATACGAATGGTTATGGCCTTCAGGTTTAACGAAGAGGAACAATCTGAATGAGAACCACACATCAAATATCAAGTCGTGTGGCGGAAGGGCGTAAGACATCATGGCAGTTTATTTGTTGAACCCACAAATATGCACTCCACGCTTCGTGCATTTTGTGTGTGATGAGTTGATCACAATGTCTTGGTGTAGAAAGCGCTTCAAATGTCGACGAGACGTTCTACTCTCTCTTAAGGGAACGCCAGAGGCTCGGGTGACAGAAATAGTGAAAAGTGGGCGGCTTGTCTGTTGGAGCACTTGAAGAGAGAAGAGTTCTTATGGTAAGAGCCTCTACCACGCTTTCGGTATCAGTAGCCTGCGCCCATAAACACAATAACAATGCATCATTCATTTAGCATTAGGAATGATTGTATTTTTGTAGGTCACATGTTTAGTGCTGATATGTACTCCCAAAAACAAACAAATGCTTGGACGGCGGAGTATCGTTAAACTCACGGCTAGCTCTGCAATTCAAGGTCTGTATGGCGTGAATGGATCTTGGCATTGTCCGTGAGCATGGGATGAGATTATCTCGAGAGGGAGGCCTACGAGAAGAACCCGATTGGCACAATAGGTGCGCCTGACATGCGATTATCTATGTCAGTCTTCAAAAACCTATCAGTCGCATCTAGAATCTCTAAGCCGAGTTGTGCCGCATCTTTCAACATGCTTGACAATGTATCAAGATCGATTCCACCCGTGCCGGCGGAAACGGCTCCACACGACTTGCCGAGAGGGCTCACACCCATCGTTATTGATGCTGTAGCACATGATTCTTCTTCAGAGGTACAGTCAGCCATATAAATACCCCGATCTCCTTGTGAAGCAAGCGTTACAGCAATGGGTGCATCCCGCGAACGCTCCAACATCTTGAACTCTTCTTCATCAACCTCAATCTCGTCGTCGTCGTCCGCCTCACCAGGAATGACAATCACTCTTGGAAGAATGACCACCCTCAGCGCAGCTCGCACAGCGAGAGAAAGAGCGCCAAACAAGTTACCACCACTATCCAACACAAGCGCATCAATATGAAGGATCCAGCATTTCTTTCCCTTAATGATTGACAAAGACCTTCTCAGTTCTCGAGTGACCGGTGAAGTGTAGAGTCGTGTGAGTAGCTGGCCCAGTTCAGCGCTGAGATCCGCTCCGCCGCGACCAACAAAGTCCGGGGAAGCCAAACTACTGCATTCGACAGTGAAGGATATTATACCCTCATCTGGAAAATCCTGACTTGGCTCAGCCACCTCCGGTTTGATGCCAACGAGAATGTCGGTAACCTTTCCAATGCGGACTCTGGCGGATCCCGATGCTGTGGGCAGCACGGTAGTTTCTAACGTAACAGGACGAATGTCTAGCATGGCGCGACCATCGCTTCGAATCCCATCCTTCGCACCGTTCCGTATGTATTCACATTCCGCATCCGATAGAAATTGCATGGCTGCATGATCCGCGAGTATATGTGGTGCACTCCGCCAAAGAGCACAAGAATATCCCCAGTTAGTGGCAAGTTTGTAAGAAAGCGGGCTAGTATAGAAACTGTGAGCAGCCCGGGTGAGACTGCTTGTTCGGACCGGGCAAATGATCGGGTGAGGTGGGGTTTCCACGAAACTACACCGGTAAGGATTAGATTGTTAACCGTGGCATTCAACTTTGCGCTTACAATACAGTTGAATCAATTCAACATTTTTCTGCATAACCCTTACCCATTTAAAGCAGTTACTGCATTTGCATAGTTGAAAATAGACGACTTTGAAAATGGTGACTGAGTTTGTCACGACTAAAACGACCAGGTCACATGTCCAGTTAAACGTTATACTGTGGTACAAGGGTACAAGGATAGTGACCTCCCATTCCTCATGGCCCGAGAATGTATTGAATGCACATGAATTGCCCCTCAATGCTGAGCGCTTAAAACGGACTGGAATACCGCATGTGACGGCGGTGACCACATAAGACCCATGGTCTTGGCGAGAACATGAGAGACGGACACAAGGAGCCAGTAAGAAGCAATCTATTTACGTGAAGAGACAGATCTCGTACCACAGGTCCCGTCTCAAGAATGACAGCTGCTCTGTCTTGTGTCCAAACTACGGTGTTAGTCCTCGAGAGAGGACAAAAACTGTGCTTATTTGAGGACACTTAAAACGTTGAGAACCGTCGTTTGGACACTAGCGTGGATGCACATCCTGGTCCTAACCTAACGTAACCATTCTGACAAGAGGAATACGAATTAGATGACCCTTGCCCCTCAGTGGCAACGCTGAGTCGTACCGATCTATGGTCTTTAATTCACTGCGCGGGCCTTTAGCGCCTGTCAGCGAACGGTAGAATACACTATCTGCGTAGGTTGCAGTTCGAATACAAGGGTAGCAATCCTACTTCGTGCGTAGGTAGCAGTGGGCTTACACAGAGCCACAGACTGTGGTTACTATGTGTTCGTTATCGCCCGAATGTGAGGGCTCATATACTGCCCTAGAGCAGCTATCAAGTCCCGAGCGAAACCTCCCTGGTTCAGCCAGGGGCTCCCGGGAAGGCCGTATCAATATGTCGTCGAAATGTGTGTAATCGGAATTACCAAGCGTATCTGAAAGATTTGTGTCTGCAGATTCAAACCAGCATCGCGCAGCCTTATATACTCGTTTATCGACAGGGAAAAGACGCTTTAACCGTTCCAGCTTGCCGCAAAAAGGATTGGCTCTCTATTTCTGTCATTCTTCGTGCAACTTCCTTGTTTTCTGGTCTCTGTCACAACTACTGTCGCATAAGCGAGGGTATGAAAGGACCAAGCCGAAAATGAGCGAGAAGGTAGTACACTCACGTTCAAAGACCGCTACCCGGAGAAAACCCTCGTCACCGCCGGCTTTGCGTAATGAAGAGAATTGTTCAAAGTCAAGTATCGCCAGGAGTCATAAGCGAGACTCCTCCCGACAACAGCCACCGACGTCCAAAATGGCGCAGCAGAAGACTAGATCGTCAAAGACTTCTAACCTACGCAAGTCCCAGTCCCCGCCGAAGACTACACAGTCACCCAAATTAAGTCCATCAGCTTCCCCCAATACCAATAAGACTTCCAAACACGTCGACACTAAACCCAACAGCCACACCAGTAGCCGCACTTTGAAGAGAGCATTTACATGGAAAGACCCATGTAATAGGTCTAAGACATCTCCAGCGCCATCAAAGCTTGAGATTGCTGTCAGCGAGCAGATAGTAAAATGGATCGGTGAAAGTCTTGAAAAACTCATCGAAGTCGTTCAAGAAAAGGCATTTATTGGAGATATTCATGTGCAGAGGAGCAGGCCCCGGTTTGATGGCCTTGATCGCTTTGGAAAGCACATCGACCTCGGCAGGAAAGTCGTCAGGCATCCACAAGTAACCCGCTTTCCCTGTTTCTTCAACGTGCTGCAGACCGTCTTCGGCTGTCTTCGAACAGAACTAGACGGACTGTGTGACGGCTACCACAGCAAGCGAATCCAGAGCCTGCGACTCGCCGCCGGACACTCTCGGGTTGTCATTTTCCCGCGACCAAGTTTTGGGAAGAAGAAGGGAGTCTGCGGACACGGCCCAGGATGTCGTGACGTACACAATGTGAACGTATCGACTGGAGACAAACCCGTCGCCGACCCGACCGTATACGCAGAGCTCAGCAGGCTCCGTGCCGATCTGCCAAACCCGACCACTTACTGGACTATCATCCGTGAGGCCAGTAAGTTCGATCTTCACCCAGAGATAATCGGGAAGTATATCGTGCGAACTGTGTTACAGCATCGCCAGAAAGGTCTTCTCAAGCGTGAACGGGTGCTTGGCTTTGCCAATATCATGGCCCCTGTTCGTGAAGAGCTCCAAGGTCTTGGTGAGGCTGCGGCACGAAAACGCGATTTCATTGACGAAATGCAAAACAAGTTCCGGATTAGTCCAGATAGTGCAAACCCACGTCTCATGGCGCTTACAAGTTTGTCGCATCAACTTGCGAAGAAGTTTGTCATCGAGGACTGCAGTACGACGGTGGATGGTGCGCCTGTCTGCAATAGGGTTGTCAACGACAGATGCCATAGCTTCTGGAACTCTCGGTACCTATTTGCTGGAGTGAAGATTAGCCGATCCGAGATGAAAGGCGTCGCACTTGACACTATCACAGCAATAGTGGAGAACGCAGACATGACTTATGAACATAACTTGTGCCCTAGAGGAGGGTGGATTTGTAAACTCTCACACGTCACAAATGACCGGTGGAAGCGATTCGTAGTGGCTGGTGATTACTCTTTATCCAAGTTCTATTATGAGCCGGAGAATGTTCGGATCATGAAGACATGGTCGCCGAAGGGTGAGAGTATCTTGTTCTCACCGCTGTAGTATGACGAACGAAAGCATTTATTTATGATTTTGGGCTGGCCCCTACACGGGGTGAGCAGGGGCTCCGGTGACCCCCTGGGGGGAGCTAAGGCGGCGTCGGTTCACTGCGGCTGCTGTCAGCTGCAGGACCGTCCTTTCTGTCGGTCGCTAATGTTGCGGAATGTGCCAGACATTGCTGGAACACACGTGTAGAATGTTCCAGTAGTGTCTAGCACATTGCACGCTTTGTTGGCCCAGCAAAGACTACAGTATTTTAGTGATGCTGGCGCAAATTGTCGCTTTATTATTGGTTAGTGTGCAGCTCCAGAGGTCTCTAGAAGCCAATGGAGTAACCTAGACGCACACATGAGTAACCAGCAAGTAGAAATGCGTATTTAGCTCGTTTGTAGTGCCTCTAAACACTATAAAAAGAGGTTCTGAGCTTCGGACTTCGGTCTGAACTCACCTCAACAATCAACCAACATCTAAGCCCCACCCCCTATCAACCTTCAGCCACTTCAACTATCATCAACAACCAGTGAGGCGTTCGCCACTGGATAAAGGGCTTCTAGTGAGGCGTATGCCGCTAGTTGTCCAATAGGGTGGGGAAGTACCGTCGCTAAGACCGGTTGAAGCGCCTTAGGCGTGGACGGGAGACGGGTAGTGTGTACTAAAGGTGTTTCTGTCGTCTGTGAGCCCCACCGGAGCTTTGCTCGGATAACGGTGTCGGTCGAAAGACCTGGTGATTTCCGGACGGAAGTACTTGACGGGAAGCTATCCGCAGGCGACGTGCCGTGCAACCTTTCCTGCAAAGGGCCAGCTTGGGTATAGAGTGAAAGCATATCCCGCTGTTAGTAGCTCTCCTCGGAAAGCCCTGTAAGGATTGTATGCGCCTGCTTCTGGTTAGTGCAGAGGTAGGTAGGCTGCAGAATCCACTTCACATCCGGAGTGTCTGACCGGAAGCCGAGGGTCTGACCCTTAGTGATCCTTGACATAATTCTTGGGTTGCGCGCCGTTTCAACAAAGAAGTTAAGAAGTTTTATTTAGGGATTGAGCCTCTTGCTCTCCCTAGTGTTGTTTTATTTCATCGAGTGGGTTTAGTTCTTTTGATCCCACTGTTTTCAACTTGTTTTGGGGCTTTTAGCTACGAAGAGCACCCTTTTGGCTTTTATTATTACAACGTTTTGGCCCCCTGCGTCACCGTCTCGTGATGGCGCCCACATTGTACTCTCGAGGAGGGAGCTCTTCTGACTCTAACGCTGCATTTACTTCTTATGAAGGTTCTTCTATTGACGTCGTAAAGTTCTTCTTTTACTTTGAGAATGTTGCAATGAGAGGAAAGACTGACGAGGACATGGCACTTGAGTTGCTTGGCTTCCTTGAGAACAAAGCATTTGAGTTCTACTATGATTCTTATGCTGTTAATGGTTCACTTTCGGAAGAAGCAAAGGACTACCGCTCCGTTAAGCAAGCTTTCATCGATCGTTTTGGAAAAGCCGAGGAGCCTGAGGAAGATATACGCCTTGCAATTTCTGCTAAATTGGATTATGCAGACTTGTTTGGTTCCTTGACATATATGGACAACCTCTTCTTAAAGGCAGGATTCAACGCTAAGGCTAAGTTTGGTCTTTTGAAGAAAGCTGTAATGGAATACGCTGATCTAGCCCAGTTCGTTGTTTTCCGTGGCACTGATGATTATGATGAGTTGAAGGTTCAAGTGAAAGCCTTCGATGCTGCCCGGAAAGCAATGGGGAACTACGTTTCATTAAGTACCCCACCTAAGCGTATTGTCCAAAACCACAGGTCTTCTGAAGAAACTATGTCTCATGCTTTGGAGTCTAAGGTCGACAAACTCTCTGAGCAGTTTGCTCAGCTGTCATTAATGGTTAAGAAGACACAGACGGAGCGTCGAGACTACGAAAAGTTTTGTTCATACTGCAAGAAGCCCGGACATTATGCCTCACAATGTGACTCTAATCCGCACCGAGATACGCGATGCCCGCGTTGTGGGAAAATTGGACACTCAGAGATCACTTGTTGGCGAAGAATCCGACCCGAAGAGACCCGCAAAGTATGGGATGCCAATGAGGAATCTAAAGAGTCAGCATCTAATCTTCAGAAAGGATCCGACCCCGTATCAATTGTCACCGAAAACGCCGGGAATGCTGATGTAGTCGCCACAACCAAGAGAAGTGCTGACGGTGAAGCGTTGCCCAAACAGCGCCGTTCAGACGGTGGTGCACCCATCCCGCTTTTGCTCAATCCAACAAGATACGAAGAGAGAGTTCGGAGATCTAAGGTTCATGAACAGAAAGTCAAGAAGCCGAAACAGAGGAAATCGAAGAAACAGAGTCTTCAAAACCATGCAAGCAAATATAACGTTCTCACTGAGCTCGCGAATGCCTCTTCCGGACTAACCTTTGGACAACTTATCAGAGGAGACGCAGATGATGCGAAGAAAGAGATTCGTAAGCTCATCGGTCGCAAAAGCAATGTTCGACGCCCTTTTGTTGGGCCAGTCGGTAAGCACCCTAGACGTCTTAAGGCGGTCCCCGTTATGATATATGGGACTGAGACTGAAGCTTTGCTCGACTCTGGAGCTGTTCCAAACCTTATTTCAACCAAGCTGTGTGACAGGCTAGCACTGGAACCCAAGCATACGACGAAGAAGATAACTGTTGCCAATGGACAGAGCGCCGTGTGCAGAGGAATACTATACGATATCCCTATATCCTTCAGGGGCGTCTCCGTTCCATTAGACTTTCTTGTTATTGATGGTCCGCAATTCGACATCATTGTGGGTTGTCCAACACTTGAATCGTTACAAGCCTGCCTTGACCTCGGAAATCAGCACGTGAAGATGAATATTGATGGAAAGAGAGTAACACTTGGCTTTGACTATGCTCGCGTCGAGATTTCAGACGAAGAGGGTTTCCAGACGGATAGCGACGACTTCACTTCAGATTCTGACGCCGCTATTGACTCTGATACTGCTTCTGAAAATGACGAACAACTCGTGGTTGCTCTAACAGAAAAGAACCATGGCGAGACTCCCGAAATGATCCCGCAATTGGACATCACTACCGATGAGCAGCACGAGGAGTTACTCTTTTCAAAACTCTCGCATATTTCAGAGAATGAAAGAGACGACTTGGTTTCTTGTCTGAAGGACTCGAATGTAATCGCTTGGTCATTGAAAGACTTACGCCCAGCCGATGTGCCTGTTTCTCACTCTTTCGAGTTGACAGTTGACAAACCAATCTACTTCAGAGCCAGGAGGATGTCGCCGAAGCACAACGAGTTCGTACGCAAGGAGATTGATCTTCTTCTCGAAGCTGGTATCATTACCCCTTCAGCCTCTGCTTGGTCGTTTCCAATTGTCATTGCTTCGAAGAAAGATGGAAGCGCAAGGTTTTGTGTCGATTACAGAGAGCTGAACAGAGTCATGAAAGCTGACCGCTGGCCTTTGCCACGCATGGAAGAGATCTTTGACGAACTTGGAGGTTGCTGTGTCTTCACTACGCTCGACCTGTTCTCTGGATACTGGCAAGTCAAGATGTCTGAGGATTGCAAAGAGATGACGACCTTTGTGTGCAGATACGGAACTTTCATGTTCGAAGTCATGCCATTTGGTCTCATGAATGCGCCTTCCACCTTTCAACAGATGATGGATCATGTGCTAAGAGGACTTCCATTCGTTCGGGTTTACATTGATGACGTTGTCATATTCTCAAGAAGCCTCAGAGAGCACGTGATTCACTTGAAGGCTGTGATTGGTCGGATTGCGAAGCATGGATTGAAGCTCAAACTGTCCAAATGTTTCTTTGCACTATCGGAGGTATCTCTTCTAGGCCATTTCATCAACGGAGATGGAGTGCACGTGGACCAGGAGAAGATTGCTAAGATCCAGGATGCCCCAATTCCTGCCACCACTACGGAACTACGATCTTTTCTGGGACTAGCCGGATACTATCGAAGGTTCATCAGAAACTTTGCTGAGACCTCCGCCGTGCTTCACAGTGCTACCTCGGGGAATAAGAAGCTGCGTTGGACCAGAGAGATGCTAGAAGCTTTCCACGGTCTGAAGAAAAAGATGACTGAGCCTCCGGTACTTTCATTTCCAAACTTCGAGCAGCCTTTCATTGTGGAAACGGACGCCTCTAGTGTTTCACTCGGCGCAGTTCTCTCTCAGAAAAAGGAAGATGGGAAGATACATCCTCTGCAGTTTGCCAGTCGTACTATGACCGCTGCGGAAAAGAAGTACTCGGCATGTGAAAGAGAAGCATTGGCAGTTATCTTTGCTCTCAAGAAGTTCAGATTGTATCTACTCTCGTCTGTTCCATTCAAGGTAATCACGGACCATATGGCTTTACGATATGCATTTCAGAAGCGCGATATACATGGACGCTTAGCTCGCTGGCTAGACTTTCTGGCCGAGTATGACTTTGAAATAGTGTATCGCGCAGGCAAGGAGAATGGCGCAGCAGATTATCTGTCAAGGATAGTTCACGGAGACGAGGTCGAGCCGTTAGAAGATGAAGGCGACCTTGCTTGTATGGCTGTTGAGCCTGACGAATTCTCCGGTCTTGAACCATACTACGCAAACATTGCGCGCTTCTTGTGTGGTCTGCCTACAGATGAGACTGATGCACGTCTCCGCCAAGCAATCCGACGAAATGCGAAGAAATTCCTGGTCTGGGAAGGAAAATTGTTCAGAAGGATGCCAAACGCACTGCGAGTTGTTCCTGTTATTGGTCGGCGACAGATCATTATCAAGTCATTTCATGATGAGATTGGACACTGGGATTTGAAGACTACAAGGAAGTTCATCACTGAGAGATACTGGTGGCCCACTATGCATGAAGATATCGGCAACTACGTCAAGAGTTGTGACGAATGCCAGAGACTCGCACCACTACCAAGGTATTACAGCAACCTTCGGACTCCCATTTCCTCTCTCTTTGACGTCTTCTCGATTGATTTTGCAGGTCCTCTTCCGACTACCGAATCCGGAAACCGTTTCATTCTGGTTTGTGTTGAGCATTTGACTGGTTGGCCACTTGCCGTAGCGACAAAATGGTCTACGTCACAGGAGGTCATAGACTTCGTGAGAAAAGAGATCATTGCCGTGTTTGGTTTCCCTCGTATCGTGGTGTCGGACAATGCTACATGCTTCACTTCTAAGTCGCTCGTCTCATTCATGGAGGACCATGGTATCAAATGGAAAACGGTCTTGGCGTACGCCTTCATGTCCAATGGCCGAGCTGAAAGGATGGTTGGTACTCTGAAAAGAGCAATAGGAAAGAAAGCTCTGGATAATCGTTCAAGTTGGGACGAACACCTGCCTTCGGTTCTGTACGGATACCGGCGCAGACATCTTGCCAGTGGGATCTCTCCGTTCGAGTTGCTTTACGGCGTGAAACCACGTATGACCTCCGATGAAGGTGGTGTCGTGGCACGAGTTGGGGACTCCTCCGACCGGTTCCGCTCAGTGGAGCTGCTCGCATCAAGGAATCATAGAGCTAAACGTTCTGCTCTGAGGCCTTTGAAGGAAGTCGATGCAGTCTCCATTACGAAGTTTGAAGTCGGTGATCTGGTCCTTGTGGCTCGTGGAAAGGCCCTGAACACTACCGTGAAATGGCCTGCTTTTTCCTCTAAGTACTTTGGCCCATGACGTGTGGTGAGGGCTCACCATCCAAGGTACACGTTGGTTTCTCCACACAACCGGTACACTCGCCATGGAATACACGCCCGTCGTTTGAAGAAGTATATTGCGCGCCCGATGGAAGGTTAGGTTTTCAGGTTGCCGCGGCGTGGCAACCCTTGAGGTTGGGGTTGTGTCGGTCGCTAATGTTGCGGAATGTGCCAGACATTGCTGGAACACACGTGTAGAATGTTCCAGTAGTGTCTAGCACATTGCACGCTTTGTTGGCCCAGCAAAGACTACAGTATTTTAGTGATGCTGGCGCAAATTGTCGCTTTATTATTGGTTAGTGTGCAGCTCCAGAGGTCTCTAGAAGCCAATGGAGTAACCTAGACGCACACATGAGTAACTAGCAAGTAGAAATGCGTATTTAGCTCGTTTGTAGTGCCTCTAAACACTATAAAAAGAGGTTCTGAGCTTCGGACTTCGGTCTGAACTCACCTCAACAATCAACCAACATCTAAGCCCCACCCCCTATCAACCTTCAGCCACTTCAACTATCATCAACAACCAGTGAGGCGTTCGCCACTGGATAAAGGGCTTCTAGTGAGGCGTATGCCGCTAGTTGTCCAATAGGGTGGGGAAGTACCGTCGCTAAGACCGGTTGAAGCGCCTTAGGCGTGGACGGGAGACGGGTAGTGTGTACCAAAGGTGTTTCTGTCGTCTGTGAGCCCCACCGGAGCTTTGCTCGGATAACGGTGTCGGTCGAAAGACCTGGTGATTTCCGGACGGAAGTACTTGACGGGAAGCTATCCGCAGGCGACGTGCCGTGCAACCTTTCCTGCAAAGGGCCAGCTTGGGTATAGAGTGAAAGCATATCCCGCTGTTAGTAGCTCTCCTCGGGAGGCCCTGTAAGGATTGTATGCGCCTGCTTCTGGTTAGTGCAGAGGTAGGTAGGCTGCAGAATCCACTTCACATCCGGAGTGTCTGACCGGAAGCCAAGGGTCTGACCCTTAGTGATCCTTGACATAATTCTTGGGTTGCGCGCCGTTTCAACAAAGAAGTTAAGAAGTTTTATTTAGGGATTGAGCCTCTTGCTCTCCCTAGTGTTGTTTTATTTCATCGAGTGGGTTTAGTTCTTTTGATCCCACTGTTTTCAACTTGTTTTGGGGCTTTTAGCTACGAAGAGCACCCTTTTGGCTTTTATTGTTACAACGTTTTGGCCCCCTGCGTCACCGTCTCGTGATGGCGCCCACACTTTCCACGCGCAGGAGGAAGGTGTGGTACTCCGTTTCTGGATTTGACCCGCGTACGCTGCTCGCGTACTCCGCAAGCCGCCGGAAAAAGAGTTTAGCAGCAGGACCGGCGCCTCCGTGTACGTCGAAACCAATAGGAGTGAAGCTAATTCCGTTTGTCGCGCACAAAGCGTCGTATTTCGTCCGTTTCTGGGCTTCCGCTCGTCTCGCGGCCCCTGCGGCTTCTTTTGACGCATACGTCAAGAAGGAGTATGACGTGCCATCAGAAAAACCGCCCAAAACATGGCCTTGCTCGTTCGAATCAGTCAGCGCAAGCATTTTGTGGCACAACTTGTGCTGTGCCAAATCTTCTGTCTACCGGGTAGACTCTACCCTGCACATACGTGTAGACAGAAGATCTGGTGAACATGGCCAAGTACGTGTAGAAACCTGAAACTGACTTCTGTAACTGACATTACAACTGACGTGTGATGCTTATAAGAACTTTCAAAACCGACATAGAATTCAGTTTACGTGGAGTTGTCTGTTGCATAAGGGTTCCAGAAACCGAGAGCGTGACACCAAGCGATGCATTCGTAACGCCTCCTGTTGACCACTTTTTAAAGATGATGAGGCCAGATCTCCCATATCTATCATTTTGCATATCTCTTCGTGTGGCTGCGTTTTCCTCCAGCAAAAGAGTTGTTAGGTATCAAGGGTACCGTTGGTATTACCAACTTGCTAGTAATCCTAACCCTGGGTTGGGCAATTGTTGATCTTGAGCTTGTTCAATCGTTCCAATTACGTCCGTTGTTGAGAGCTGCCTCTGGTCGTCCGGAACGTGCACGGCGTAGATCGAACTGCGATAGCTGAACGTTGAAAGCAGGCTCTGAGAATCGTAGATACACTTATCTTTGTACTCCTTTCCTTTAGGCTAACGCAGCACGAAATTGCTTTACTCTACGATGGGCACTGGACATGGTGTAAACGAGAAGGCTACAACGGTGGCTTTCATAACAAGCGGAGCGATAGCGCTCAAGAGCTCTAGCGGCATTTCTTCATTCACAACTGGGAGTTATGGTAGGCTGACTCGAGCCCGCGTGCCGAAGCCAAAGCGTGTGCGCGTATCGCTGGACTCTTGCAAGCCGTCCCACACACCCACCCGTATGGCTAACAGCAACTCCAAGCAACCAGATGCAAAGGAACTGGCAAAACTGTTTGGTTTTTCTTATCTTGGAACCTCAATCGCCATGTCTATCGTTTCATATGCAGTGTTGTACGTAATGGTTGCTGTTGGTGTAGATGTACGTGCGCTGATGAACTCTCTCGGCAACTTTTTGGCGTCAACTCCACTCGGGAGACCATCTATCATTGACAACATCTCCGACACGGCGAGTACGGCTGCTTTGGCGTATATCGCACACAAGGCTATGAGCCCAATAAGATTTCCGCTAACCGCAGCGGCAACTCCTGTAGTGGCCAGTTTCTTCTCCAAGAAGGGCTCCGATTCAGAAGAGAAGACTTCTTAATCAACTGAATACCTTTCATTCTGCTTTAGTCTCAACATCACATAGAACTGTAAACGCATGCAACTCGAATCAATGAGGCCTAGTATATTTACGGTATTTCTTCATGAGCTAGTGATACGCAGACTACACGTTCACAATCCGTTACAACTGTGGAAGAGCTTCTCGCTTACACGGGCTGTTCCACTTCTCCCGCCTCCTCAGCAAAACCTTCACTCTGGTCATCACTTGCGTCACTCGCACTCTCTCCTTCCGGTCCGGGTCCGGAAGAGACAGCTACGACCGCTGGGCGGATGAGCACGTCACCCAAGCAGTATCCTCTCTGGAACTGCTGACACACGACATCCTCGTTGAATTCCTCCGATTCTACCTTCTGGATTGCTTCATGTAATGACGGATCGAACGTCTCACCCACTGCATCCATCGGTTCCACTTTAAGTTTCGTCAACGCATCCAGGAGCTGACGATTAATAGCTTGGTAGCTCGAAGAAATGGATTTTTCTCTTTCCGTTTCTGGTTGCACGGCCGCTATCGCTCGCTCAAAATTGTCCAGAACTTGTAAGATTTCCTTGCATACCTTTGCAGTAGACTTTGCACCCTGTTTTCTCAAATCTTCCATGCTTCGCCTTCTGTAGTTTTCGAAGTCCGCAGCGAGGCGAACGTATTTCCCCTTCTCCTCTTTGACAGCGTCCTCGCCTTCTTCAATCGCAGCCTTCGCTTCATTAAGCTCTTTCTGTACGATTTCCAGCTTCTTCTTTAAGAAGGAAGGAGAGTTGAGTATGTCATCTGCTGTCACTTCTTGTAGAGAATCGGGTTCAGAATCAGAAGCGGTGTCTGGGGTTTGAGACTCAACCTCCAACTCAGGGGCTTCTTCAGGTTCGTTTGAAGGCGGGGGTGGTGCGCTTGGCCCAAGGGCGACAATGCGAGCTCTGTTGCACCTCCTTCCAGACCTAACTGTACCTGATGGACGAAAAGCCGTCACAGCTATGCAAAACGCTGATGTGGATGATGACAATGTGCCCGCAGATGCTGCGAAGGCCAGTTTCGATGGAGTGCGCTCCATTTTGATGAACGACTTATGACTTGCTCCGGTAAATGCGGCTAAGTTTTAAACCACCGCGGCCAACCACAAGTGTCAACTCTTTTCAGTCTAGTCACTATGACTTCGCCGCTCCGAAATGCACGATCGATCCGTCGCAGTGGAGATACACAGCAAAGAGATAAGAAATATTCTGAGGATAAGGCGAGACCGGCGGGAGAAAGAATCACGGCTCTACTTCACGCCAAACTGTATATAGACGGGGTGCGACGTCGTCGGGAGATTGCCGGTGCAAAGCAGTGGATCAATTTTGTCCCCTGGTGAGAATGACAAGTCTGAGATCGAAAAAGCGATTTCAAAATAAATCAATTAGAATGTCCCAGAATTTTCTAGACGGCGGAATAGCGGGGCTTTTTAGAGAATACGTGAATAGATACAACTTGTATCATACAAGGGCGCCTCTACCCAGTACATCTGCTTTTAAACTTTCAAAAGCCTCCTTTTCCCTGAAGAACGTCTTCCGAGTTTGCCGCAGCTACGCTTCCCGAGGGCATTGCAGCCGTTCCTCCTTGAACTCTTTCCCGTGTAAACTATATAAGACTGTGCAATAAGCACCCTGTAATTTTCCGTATCGAAAATGGATATGAACTTCTCAGCACCGATACATCAAGACCCACTTCTCATCATCCACATTGTCAGTGAGGAATGGGCGACTGAAACTCTACCCACTGATGACGTGGACGTACACCCTTCCGTGTTTCCAGGCGTTGATGAAGATGAACACGGACCAACAGATGAGCAAGAAAACGAAGAAGACAAATGGAACGATTTGGGCTTAGATAGTTTGGCGAAGCTTGCTGCCGAAACTGGACGTGCAAATGGTTCTTCTAGTGCTCCTCCCCCATCAACACCGAGTCCTGCGCATCGATAAAACCATCCAACTCCAGTCCGGAAACGGTGACATCAAGAGGTCTGTTTGAGTTCCGCACTGTTTCTTGTGCATTTCTTTCTTTTCCTGTTTCTGGCTCGGCGTTGTTGTAGATCTTTAGTCATTGAGATAGCTCTTTCTCTTCAGAGAGGCCGGGAACCTATAGAATATTATCATATGTTACCAATGACCCGTGCACCTCCTCTTTCTCCCGCAGTTAGCAGATCTTCTCGTGGGACATGTTTGTGGTCGGACATCGCGAAAAGCAGAGAACTACGGCTTCTCACACCTTCATACAATAGCTGCATAACAAATGTTTCTGCTCTACCTCTTCATAGTGGCAGACACGAAGTAAACAAACGTCTCTCTCTCGCGCTCTCGCTCTAAATATGACGCCACATGATGCAGTTAAGAAATAGCACCGAGAGAAGAAATTTCGGCGCACCTTCTGCTTTTGTCACATCACTCACTGGTACTAGAGTACGCCAGCGTTGATAGAAACAATACTAGGCATTGTGACACGGGACCAATGGAAGCGTCTTTGTTTTTAAGCTCACATCCTAGTGAACCGTAGGGATTTCGATCAGTGAGCAGATATCATGTCTACGTCGAGTTATCCTATTCTTCTACTGCACTACGTTATATTATTGATTTGCTATTGATGAACGCCGCCGGGAACTTCGATGTCTACTACTTGAGCCTCTGGGGTGGTATTCCTGTTCGTCATGTAAGTCTTCAACCCCATCTGAATCAGAACCATCTGTGTCAGAGTCCTCAGTATGTACGTCAGAGGCTGCCTCGGATTCGGAATCTGAGCAAGAGATGATTATTTTCTTTCGCTGTGCTCTTGGTTTTCGGCTTGGTTTGTTGCACGTTTTTGATGAGTCTGCGGGTTTCGACGATGTGCTTTGCAACGATTGTCGGCGACCTTCAGAATCATTTTCTGGTGCCCGTGCACGCTCAATCTTCTGCTGCAGTTCTTCAATTGTTTGTATCCACGTTGACGAAATGCCTTGTTTGTTGCACTTCGAAACGGCTGTGGATATGTGCTCATAAACGTCGTCGTTGCCTAGCTTGGTGCTATAGCTCTTAAAGTTCTCACTCAGTTTCTTGAGACCTCGTTCTGATATGTTGAGAATCGAGATGCAATAAGCAAGTTCCTGGGTTTCTCGATCACTCTCACTTGTTCTGAAACGATGGCACAGCTTCTCAACCATACCATCTCCGTGTTTTTCTTTGTCCATTAAACCGACAAGGAAAGAAACAACCGTTTTGAAACCACTCTTGCTCAGATCGTCCATCTTGCTCATACAACTAATTGTATCCGGCAATATATTGTATATGGCATTCGAAGCCTTACGAGCAAGCTCATTGAAGAAGAGACGAGCAAGCTCAGCAATTCTCTCGTCGTCATCGAGGATACAGATAGCCAGGCCGACAATCTGACCCTTAACCTTGATCATATCATTCAAGATGAGATGCGTAAGAGTCATAAGAGTGTTCTTTCTCACTTTTTCGTCACTATCTCGAAGAGAAGAATAGATGTGGGAAGACCATGGCTCAACAAGATTTGGAAACCTGAATGCAAGATCTCCGAGAGCTGTCACAGCGTTTGATCGAACTAGCGGTTCTGTGGCACTTGCAAGAATTGAAAACAACAGTCTCAAGTTCGCCTCGCAAAACTTTTCCTGTACGCACATCAGCTTTGCCAAGCAAAGCACAGCAGATGCCTGTAGAATGGCTTTCGCTGAGTTGTCACTTGCGAGTTTCCTTGCCAACAGTCCGTACCTTCCGAGTAACGATGAAGGATTAACTAGTTCTTTCTCAGCCAGTTCAAGGGCCCTATCTGCCTCTGCATTTGCTTGCTCTTCATCGTCGTGGTTGCCACCTGATTTTGCCTGTTCAGCTATGCCTTTTCGCACCTTAGATATCAACACTTCAATCCTTACAAGTTCTTTGACTGCAACATGCCCAACAAACACCAGGAAGCGAGACAAATCAATAGCATTGATTGCGGTTGGTTTGGAATGAAGCGACTTTGCCAAATCGCGAAGAAGAGCACCCACAATTTTCTCTGGTTCGGGAGAAACACGAAAAATAGCGTTGACCGCTTGCTCTATCGTGGACATAGAGTTTGATGTTTTGATAACTTCCGACAATTGCGTCGAAAGATGGCCGTCTTTATCCACGCCTTCTTGAAGCTTGCATACAGCAGTACATGACCAGCGAGCAAGTTCTGGATCACATATTCCCACTGACTCCAACACATGAATCTTTTGCTGCAATGTCTGGGGACGTTCCGCTGCGATCATTCCGACAAGAATACATGCAGTCCTGCGCTGCGCTACATTTGCCCCAGGAATTCTGCCTTCAAACAGGTCCCACAAAACTGCGATAACTGCTGCTGAGATGATATTCCCTTCGCCCTCGCGGAACAATGCTGAAATCAACGACTCAATACAAGCCAGTTCACCGGTTGTAGCTCCAATTCCGAGGGCTACGAGACTCTTTGCTATTGCTAATGCTGCATCTTTTTCATCCGCCAGTTCCAGGCCCCCTGGACAAAGGAGATTAGCATATGCCTTCACTGCAATTTGTCTAATGTTCGCCTCGCGAGCCAAGATTAAGGGCAGCATTATGCGAACAGCAATTCCAGACACAGCTTCAAGCTGAAATTGAACTGCAATGATGAGAAATGATACTGCTTCAGCAACATCAGTCACACTCTTGGAGCGAAGCATATCATACAATGTTTGCAGACCTTTCTCGACGGTCTTGATGAATAACAGGGAGGACATGTAGTACTTCCGCTTAAGGACTATTTCGGGGTCTTCTTCTTCTGGATTTGTTTGCTCTTCATGTTGAGATCCAAGTTCCTCATCAATACTAACGGCACTTCCATCATCGTCATTGGCATTTTCGGCTTCTTCATCAATACGATAAATTTTTTCATGAAGGGGTTTCTCTTCCACAAGTTCTGATGTAGAATCATCATCTCCCTGTTCCAGTTCAACCTCCACTGTTGTTTCCGGCTCCGATTCATTCCCATCCCCTGCTTCACTTTCATTTTCATTCGGAGGCTGATCTTCTTCAGCATGTTCAATATCATTATTAGGAGCAATCTCGTTCCACTTGGCTTCAAAGTGAGAACGCCTCAAAGAGGGTCCAAATGGATTGTTCTTCAGCAAGGCCGTTAGCAGCTGTGACGCGTACTTTCGGACGGCTACTGCCTTATCTTCCAATCTAGACGTCCCCATCTCTGCAAGAGATGGGTACAAAGATATAGGCACTACTTTGGCATTGACGATGGAAATCCATGTCTGCATGGCTTTGCTCCTAGTGAATGCATGAATATCGCGATGTGCCCTGTCCAACAGGACTTGTAGGAGAGGATCTTCCGGGTCCGGCTTTCCGATGATAAGCTTACCGATCATGTGAACCAATCCGTTTCTAACAATGTAGCTCTCTCCGTCTAGGTGAGAGAGAAGAAGAGCAAGATTGGCACGGCACATGTCAGGAAGCCTCTCAGAAAGCTCAGAAATGAAGGTTGCAATGCTCTTTGCCGCCGATGAATCCCTGGCCAAATGCTCCGACGGAAGACGGGCAATCTCGCGAATGAATTCAGATACAAAACTGGCTTGTGAAGCGTTGAGTTCTGCGAGCCGGTGTAGGATGATGGCAAGGGGGGTGGCTATATGTTCATGTCGGTTAAGAGCGTGTAGGAGGGCGGTGTTTGCCGGCAAGACTTGCCTCTGATCAAATGACAACACCCATGACAAAACTTGAGATAGAATTGCTCGGGTTGATTTGTCTTTCGCAGCAGATGGATATTCCAAGACTTGTAACATGGTGCGTACTAACAAGGAGGCAATTTGGTCTTTGGCTGACTCATTGGATGAACTCGGGATAGGAATAGACGACAAGAGCTGATATATAGTTTGAAGAAGAAGAACACGACCTGTTTTATCCCAAAATTTGCATGAAGGTGTGACGGATGAAGCGGTAACTGCTAAGCCGGATGCAAAGTATAGAGCAACCTTGATTGAGGTAGAATCCGTTAGCGTGATAGCTTGAGAAACCTTTTCTATAATGTTAAGAACATGTCCCTTCTCGGATGTCTTGAGCGATTTGTATCTGGTTATAAGGGCGTAGAGCGCATTGAAATGATGTTCGTGTGATGATTCGGAAAAAATTGGAGTGACGTCTTCATCGAAGAGTGAAAGAAGGGATTCGACGGAACTGCGGCGAAGCTGGGAAGGCGTGACCTGCCATTGCGTATTGTTAGGCCTGGTGAGGTCTTCGAAGTTGAGCGGGATTTGAAACGACATGGGTAGCGCGAGTGACAATTCCCAGGCAGTTTGAGTATTCGTAGGACGGTCCCACTTGTTCAAGAGTAGTATGAACTACGAAGCTCTGAGAAAGTGACGGTGGAATGCTGTGGCATGAAGTGGCGATGACGCGTTGAGCTTGGACAAGAAAGAGTGTATCGGGGGTGGGTGCTCAACGCTGCCATCAATTCCGCTGTTTGAGTTTGAAAATTCGAAGCAACTGCGGTTCAAACGCGGTGAGAGGCTACTGGGGCTACCTGCGCATCCTCCCAGTGACTTGCTGCAGCTCCCAAACAAGGAGAAATGAACGGTGATGAGCACAGCACCCAAAGTAGTGAGATCGGCGCAGGTGCCGCAAGACGGCCGTGGGATCACTGCGCAATGCAGCAGCTCCCAACCACAAGTTGCACGTGCGCAGCTCAACTGCAATAGCGTCGAGCGTTGGCAGCCGTTTGACTCATTTGTCCACATTCCCCGTCTATTGCATTGCGATCCTCCTCTTCTTAACTCACACTACCCCCATCGCCCACGCTGTACATCTCTTTCTGAACCTGCCCAGCTTTTGTGACCATTGCCCGTTGCCGTCGCCCCAAACCCTACCACCATGTACGGCTTTGTCTCTGCTGCCCCCCTGCTTTCCGCGAAGCGCACCAATCCAGTTCTCGCTGAGCGCTCCTCCTTCGTGGGTGGTGCCTCCTTCGCCCCTGCCCAAAATGTCCGCGCCGCCACCATTCGCATGGCCTCAAGGGACAGGAGCAAGATCCCCATCAACTTGTTCCGTCCCAAGAACCCCTACGTCGCCACAGTCGTTTACAACGAACGTATCGTCGGTGAGGACGCCCCCGGAGAAACCAAGCATATGATCTTCAATCACGACGGAAACGTCCCGTACCTCGAGGGCCAATCAATTGGTGTCATTGCCCCAGGCCTTGATGGCAAGGGAAAGCCACACAAAGTTCGCCTTTACTCCATTGCTTCTACGCGTCATGGTGACTTTGGTGATGGAAAGACAGTCTCTCTGTCCGTCAAGCGTTTGGTGTACACTGACGATGATGGCAATGAGGTCAAGGGTGTGTGCTCCAACCACCTTTGCGACTTGAAGGCTGGAGATAAGGTTCAGATTTCCGGTCCGGTCGGAACCGCTATGCTCATGCCCGAAGACCCGAATGCCACCATTATCATGCTTGCCACTGGAACCGGCGTCGCTCCATTCCGCACATTCATGCGCCGAGCATTCGCTGAGAATAACTCTGACTTCAAGTTCACCGGAACCATGTGGCTGTTCCTCGGTGTGCCAACCTCCTCAACTCTTCTCTACCAGGAAGAGTTTGAGGAGATGAAGGCCAACTATCCCGGACAGGTGCGCCTCGATTATGCCATTTCTCGTGAACAACAAGATGCCGATGGCAAGAAGATGTACTTGCAAAACAGAATGAAGGAATATGAAGAGGAGCTTTATGAACTGTTCCAAAAGGAGAACACCTACGTATACATGTGTGGTTTGGCTGGTATGGAAGGTGGTATTGATGAATTCATGTCCGCGAGGTTTGAGAAGGACGGCCGGGACTGGAATGAATACCGCAGGTCTATGAAGAAAGCTGGACGCTGGGAGGTTGAAACTTACTAAGGATGCTGATAATGATATCTTGCGTTTTGCGCACATCAGCCGTGCAAGAAGACTTTGCACATTAGGTTCGGGTATTAATGCCCCATGCTTAGTGGCACGAACGCGACTTTAACGGTGTCTTGATCTCACCTTTTTGCAGCTATGAGTAAACAGTTCGCTCTTCGACCATTGCAGGCATCACTCACGATGCGATGAACGTCAACGTCGTCGTCGTTTTGACTAGATGCGTTTTGTTTGCTGCGAAGGAATGCTTGTCGGTTTTGATTAATGGTAACCGCAACATTGCCGACGTAGCACTTGCTGCTTCAAGCTTCTGAGACTTTGTATGAACTACCTTCCTTCTTGTGAGCCGTTGCTGAAAAGACACTACCGTGCAAAGAGAGACTGAAACGCCTGCTGCGCAGGCACTGTTAGCCTTCGACTCTTGTATGATCCTGACTTCTTATCTGCGGAAACTGAAGGAAAAGAAATGGACAGATAGGGTCTCTGATCGAGTCCACAACTTCGAACCCCATGTCAAGGCAGAAGCGCTTTTTGGTCTGCAAACGCAAAGCCTTCTTGCACTCCGTCAACTTGTGGCGAACACATCAGGAACATGATATACGAAGCATGCAGGGCCCGTTGTATGGGCTCGTCAGCGAGGCCTACGACAGTCAATACTTCTTTGTTGAAGAGGATGAATGCTGCTGTTCTTACCCTTCGTATGAGTCTATTCGATAGCCGGGGTCTTATGAGGCCCCGAATCCTGTCTCGCAAGTCCCGTGACGCGTGTACGAACCAGAATGCTCCAATGCACGTAGAGAATGCACACGTGTGAAACGGTTGACGAAAATATCTCGATACCGTTGTACCTCAGCAACGATCGAACAGGTGTCCACTCAAGACCAGACCCTTTTTAATAGCTCTCGCTGCGTTCCGTCAGCCCAACCCACGGAGAGCGATGTCTATGCAGTTGTTCCCATTGAGATGAACTCTTGATAACTCTAGGCTTGACAACCTCTTTCTTGCAAGCGGCTTCCACTTTCGGCTTGTGTGGCGGCAGAGAGTTTGTGTGTTTCTGCGCGACCTGGGCGCTTTCGATAATACGGATATCTGCCCGTTCCACCAGGCGGCAGATTCTTTTTGCAGTACTTCCACGCGCCGTGAGTTAGAGGGAAAGAGAGCTTCACCTTTCCGATTGCAGCTAATCGTCGTCGTGCTATATCAACATCACTATAGGGAATCGACGGCATGCGATACTTCCAACATAAGCCATGTCGAGTATGCTATTCAAGCCCAAAGTCCAAGCGTTCGTAGCGGGTTCGATCCCTCAACGATGTATTGCAAGCAGCAGTTACTTCACGGGAAGCAAACACTTTCGTAAGAACACGTCGCTGCTTTTTTCTCCCCTTCAGAGTCGAAAGCCGCATTCTGTTGTTCCATCCGTCCAGCTATCAAGTGCTGATGGATTACAAGACGGTTTTGAAGATAAACCGCAGCCGGAGATGCATGTGTACAAAAAGAGGGGGCAGCGTCGTGAAGCTTCACAAGGGGACTTGTTACCTTTTGATGTATCTGTGGGTACGCCTCCACCGGAGTACTTGGGTCGATTCAAACTGGATCCAAGGACCCATTGCGGTGACATTGTTGAACACGCTGGTCGGCATTTTGTTGTAAAGTCGGTTCGAATGCGTTACAAGTATTTACAAGGGCAGTATAAGATGATTGGGAAGGCAATTGAAGTGAAGAGCCTGGCGAGAAAAGCTATTGAGTCCTACTTGGAAAAGGCGTTTCTAGATAGTTAGAGCAAGCACCACTTGTGACGTATGCTCTGTACCAATTAAAATGTTGAGTAGGACACGGTTATGCACCGCCGGTGCTGCTATATCCCGCGATGCTGACGAGCTGTACGCTATGAAGTGAAAGAGATACTCACCGAGACAGGCGAGACTCCTGTACAAACCGGCTGCCTTTCTTTCTTGTTTAAATCTCTTGGAAGGGTTCGCAGTTGAGCCTCTTGCGGAGGATTGCAAAATGTTGGGCTGGCTCTTCTTATGGAGGCATTCTTGAAGAAAAAGACGTGGTCCATGCTTGACTTGGACATTTGCGTTCTCTTAGTGAAGATGAGGAACAGACTCACCGAAGAGCTGCGTGAAGAAGTCTCTGGCGCAGACGGTTTAGTACTCACGAAAAGTGATATATCTCGGGCATTTTCGATCAAATCTTGTACAATAAAGGACCAAGAACACCGTCAAAGTGTAGTGCACCAGTATTCATACCTGTCTGTGGCAGATTGTAACGTTGCACGAAGCCATTTCGTTCCTACAAAGAAGAGAAGAAACGCACAACAGCACCTAGCGAACACGTAACCCGGGAGGTCGTTAAACTCGTCTAGGCGATCGGCGGACTGATCGCCTCCACGGACCCGGGATGTCCGTAAAATCGCCCCGGCAGTCGGCGCACCGACAGCCCGAAGACCTGGGCGGTAGCGTCGGAAAAAGACCCCCGCTTATCTGTGCGAAACAGAAGGGACGAGGCACGTGCAACCCTGCGGATCTTACCAACCTTTCCCTAACTTTTCCCAGAAGGACCATGGAGGTTCCCACGGAAACTCTGGCGGGACCGCAGTGGGTCTCCAACGGAGACCAGGGATTTTAGGAAGCGGCAACACCGCCTGTACAAGGATCTGAATGGTTTTCTCTCTCTCTTTTACGGGTACACTAGTCTAATTCCTACATAGTGTAGATCGCTTCATGTGAAAAAAGCGTTCTCTCGCTAGGAAGACCAGCATACATTCCGGCCACTTTTTGATGATTTCTCCAACATCCATCCCGTGTCTTTCTCGCATACTTGGCAGGCAGGTTCGGCGAGACCTTGTTCGCAAAGGACACCTTAGAACAAAGTGGTCCACATCATTCAGTACTCCCGGTCGGCAAGTACACACGATTCTTCGCTTGTACAAGTGCGTTCCGAGCGGGTGCAAAAGAGGTGTATGGCCTACTGCAAACTGCGACAATGTAACTTCCGCTTCTCTTTGTGATACCACTTGTGTGAGCTCCTGAGGTATAGACTGAATAATTTTCCTACATCGTGTTCGAGACTTCACTCTTCGTTTCACTTCTGCGTAGTCCACTGGCACGTTTATCTGCAAATGCTGAGGTAGTTCCAATGCTTCTTTGGCCAAACTGTCTACAAGGTCGTTGCGGTGCAAACCGCAATGGCTCGGTATCCAGACCATATCCATAGTGCATGTTTTGCCGATCTCGTACAATGTACGTGATACTTGTTGCACAGAATACGGCTGATCTCTTACAGCTCCTCGAATACTCTCAACCACGCTCTGAGAATCCGTTATCAGCCTTATGTGTCCAGTCCACCCAGATCCTATTCTTACCTTAACAACTTGAAGTGAGTGATATATTGCCCATGTTTCCGCATAAAACGACGTTGTCCCTATCCCTGCGGGCTCCATGCCAGTTTGGGGGGTAATTGATGCATTCCACCAGATCGCAAAAGCACTTCCCCCAACCTCGGAAATGTTAAGTACACGCCATTTAAGCTTATGTCCATCGGCATCGAGTAACTCTTGATGTTCAGCGTCTATTTCGTATCCCATTACAAATCCATCGTCATATCGTATCACTATACTCGGTGTCCGATTATGTTTGTTTTGAAATGAATGGTTTTACAGGGGTTTTCAGGGCTTACGCTGAGATCTACAGCACACACGGGCCCCAACCCGATCTTACCGCCCTTTATCGCCAAGGATAACGAGAAAAGGGAGGATAAGATGTCACCAGATCTTCTGGGTGGCGCGACCGTGGTACATGGAATCCGCCTTGTCGTGGTGTAGCCCTTACCTGGCGTTCTCTCGAGTTGAGGAAGGATTAGCAGAGCAGAGTCTGGAAGAGGCGAAACGCGCCAGAACGAAATGGATTATACATTCGGGTCTCCCCGTAGAAGTTTTGCACAATTCTACTACGTCTTGGAATACCAGTTGGTGAGCGTAACATGGCTGCTGCAGGGTGGGAGCACGCAACAGCTATCAACAATATTTTGAGTCGGAAGTTAAGAATGTTGTAACGGGGTAGAGAGAACTTGTCATTCACGAGGAGTAGCTAGCGGTTAACCTTAGTTGTTGAGAGATTGAGAAGGAATTATGATAAGTTGTACCACAGCGTCGCAATTAGACAATGTGCGCCCATAAAGAACAACAACAATAACAACGTAAAGCAGCGAGGCATGATCATATCCTAACGAAAAACGGGGCTTGACCACACAAACCACTTGCTTTCAAGTGGTATGTCTGTCGAAAGAGAGAAAGCTTTTACTGAAAGCTTTCCTCCAGCTCAGTAATAGAAAGCTGTTGACCACAACAAAGAAGAAGAAGCGTATCCAAGAACTTTCGGCTGAGCAAAAAGAGTTTGGGCGGACTTGACGACGCGGACAGAATGAAGCAAGGAGTAACGTTGCGGTGTATTATAGCACTAAAACGGAAACCAAACTGTTTGTAGATATCGTTTATGCTTCATGTGTGCACGTTCTTCCGGCAGCATTGCACTGCAGAAACATAGGCTTCGTAACGAAGAGATCTGCTCTCCCAGCCATTCCGGTGTCTCGGAACTGACGGGGGGCGGGGGGGACACTCGAACAACAACAGAAGCAATAATTGAGCGTAGTGCAGGTGCGACGGTAAGGCGTGGGTGATGGATATGAGTATGCAGGCAGAGAAATGTTTAGATGACAAAAAAAGCGTGTTGGATTGCTACATGGAGAGAATGTACTATGTTACAATACGACACAAGCTTCAGTCGAAGGGAAGTGCGGGTTGCAGACATGGTAAAAAGGCAAGAAGGGCAGCGCCGTTACCGCTGGTAATACGAATGAATTCAAAGAATTAGCGAGTACTAGAGAATAAGCTGTGGACTTAGCTGAGGCAACTTGTACGTTACTTGCTCTGTTGCGATAGCGCACATACAACACACACGAGTGCATACACGAAACAAGGAGGTGAAAGAATGATAAGACAAACTGTTCAAGTTTATGTTCCACAAAGGCTCGCGAAACGAGCGTTCTAAAGTGAAACGCGAAAGTGTGCGACGGCCAAGGCGAGCTTCAACGCAGCAAAAGGACAAGCAGCCGATGTGACAAGACAGCATATTGCTGACGCAGCAATGGGTGCACGAGCGCAAATCGGGAGGCCAAATCTAATAGCCATAGGTCTTTGCACGGAAGGCAGCTCCAATAGCGGGGAACTTACTAACAAGCGATTCCTCATAGTTGCAGCCATGGCACTGAACGTATCCGTACTTCTTCTGCTCGTACTTCTCCTGCAAGATCTGGGCGAGGGGCTTTTGAGCGTTTCTGTAGGCGACGTTGAGGGCGGCGATGCGCAGATGCTCGGATTGTCCCTTGGCTGCTCCCTCGTTGCACGAGGAGTTGTACACGCCTGAGGGGTTGGCAGCATTGTTCTGTTGAATGTCCATGTAACGCAACATGGCAGCTTCCTCAACACTCTCCGGGGTGGCGTAGCGACTGCAAGCACCATTTGCCTCGTTGCGCGCAACGTTGTACGTGGCGGCCACGCTCGGGTAGCGCGAGAAGAGCGTCTCCTCATACTGACAGATATGATCGGCGGCAATGGCGTTCTTGCGGTTTTCATAGAGGTCGAAGTACTTCTTGAACGGGCCAACTTGCCTGGCTCTGAATGCAGTGCTAAGCGCGCGAACGCGGGCAGCTTCTGCGGCTCCCTTGACGGAACCCTCCGTGCACTGGACGCCGTACTCGCCGGTGGGGTTGGCAATGTTGTAGTACTGGTAGAGAACGGAATTGGCCATGTAGTCGGCGGCCTTGGCGAGAATGTCGGAGGCTCGGGCGGCTGCTACTGATCGGACGGAACGTACGCTGGAGGGGGAGCGGAGGGCCATGGATGTGGTGGCATTGCGGTTTGGGCGGTGGGGGGTGAGGGAAGTGGTGAACGAAGTGGAAGGCAAGGTGGTGCGGGCAGCAGTGACGGACACGGATGGGGCGAAAGCGAACATGGTTGAAGAGGGAGGAGGGGTGGGCGGGGATGGGCGACGAAGCGAAAAGGAAAACGGCAGGAGGTGCCTTATTTTTAAGTTGGGCTACCGTCGGTAGGTTGAATTACGAAACCCTACTTTGCGCAACTGCTCCCGCTGAGCTCGCGACTGTTTTGATGTACGAAGGGTATGTAGTGTACCGTTGGTAACCGTAATTTGTGTTTCGGTCCCAATCTGGATTGCCACGTCAAATCTCGGCGCGTGTGGCGTTCTGAAGTTGAGACGATTTCATGAAGTTTACGCATTTCTTCTTTTTGCATGATTTTTTCCATGATGTAACTGCCAAGCGCCGCTTGTACCACATTTGACACGTGGCCGACTTGTACGACCTGTGCCCGCTGGCGGCCTCCCGGGAGGTCGTGCCTTCCAGCACATTGGCAATGCCAATTTGGCACCACTAGCTCAACCCTATCCTTGAGCTAGTTCAATCAAACTTGATCCAAATCAGACAATCCGATCGTGATTATCACGTATGGATCGGGAATATGCTTCAGATCAAAGATCCGGGTTTATTACAGTAGCTGACAGTGTCTGGGTCGCATATCGAAGGGCAAATCGCCGATTTGTTCATGAATCATCATTATTGCGGTCATTTTTGGAGAAAATGCATGAAAAATCACACATTAATGAAATCATACGTGTATTTAGGGGTATGTTTTGTGGGTGGTTGATATACACAGTTGATACACGCCATTGCGAGCGTGTATCAATTTTCGGTATGTGTATGGTATACTGTACAGTAATATAGTGCTTGACAAATATCATCACATCGCAGTCTAACCTTACCTTGGTAGTTGTGGTGTATATGTGCGTTGTCATAGCGGTCACTGCCATGCTTCACACCGGACTTGTGTGGCCTCTAGTGGTTTTTGTTATCATAGTAGTGTGCGAGCAGTGAACGTCAAGCCCGTAGCTTTCTTTATCGGTGCTTAGACAGTGTGCTTGTCCGCCGTCGCTCGTTCTACGTGGCTATGCTGTCTGTCGTGTCACAACAGCTAGCCACACAAGTGCGTGCAACACATGCAAAGTTTTGCACTTAGATAACGGTGCTGCCCAACGGTACCAACGGTACCGAGCGCAACCAAAACGTACATCGCAGTCGAGATCCGCCAGATCCGCCAGATCCGCCCGTTCAAACACAATGAGTTCCTCCGACGCACACTCAAACGCGCACACAAAGCGCATCGCAATGACGCTAAACATAAAACCGGGCCAAATCCAGCAGTACATCGACCTCCACGCGCACAGCCGTCCCCAAGTTCGCAACGCGCTTCACAGCGTAGGAATCCGCAACCTCAGTCTCTGGAACTGGGGAGACCGACTGTTCTACTACGCCGAGTACATCGGTGACGAGCCGTTCGACCAAGCCATGGATCGCTACTCCAAAATGGACGGCGTCTCCGACTGGGAGCAACTCATGCACAAGTATCAACAAAAGCTGCCCGGAAGTGAGGGCCATGTCTGGTGGCAACCCTGTCAACTTGTTTACTATCAAGCGTAAAAAAAACACACACACACACACACAAAAACAAAAAAGGAAAACAACCCCTCCTCAAAGTTGCCCCAGTCCGGCCTCCTTGATCGTCACCTGTGCGGCTAGATACTTTCGTGCCGTGTCCAGCATCTTTTCCTGCCGCCGCAGTCGCGCCGCGGTGTCGTCAATCTGTAAAAGAATCTGTTGCTCCTTCAAAGGCATATCGAGCACCTGACACACGGAGAACGAAAACTCCTGCACCATCGATGGCGAAGGCCATCCACTATCGTCCGTCTGCGGTATTTGCCCGTTGGGCGCAAGTCGCTTAATGTCCGGACTCAGGTCCAACACCTTGTCGTAAAGCTTATTGCTCAGTCGTAACACGTCCTGCAGCGCGAGCGACACCTCCTTCACCAGCGATGACAAGTCGCCACCGGGCGCCTTATCGTCGAAGAAGCGTACAAGAGCGCGCGTATACGGCTTTTCGTCGATGATTTTCACGATTTCAAAACGTCGTCGCCCGACGTTATCAGTCATGATACGTCCGTCTGGCAGCGGCTCAAAGCGCGTCAACTCGGCGCTACACCCGACCTGCGCCAACGAACTGGTATTCGCGTCGTACAGCACAATTCCAAACCGCGCGTCTCCATCTCTCAACCGGTTGAACAGCAGACGATAGCGCAATTCGAAGATATGCAACGGCAGATTCATAGCCGGCATCAACACCAATTGCAAAGGAAACAACGGCAGTTCCACCAGCGCCGATTCATCAACGCTATCGGGTTGCTTCGAAGCGTTGAAGAATTGCACGGCTTGCGGCTCGTCGTCTGGAAAGGAAGGCATTGTGCCGCCATCAACGCTGTCGCCCATGCGGGGCGCCACGCGCGCGCGAAGGCGCTTCCGCGCGGGCGGCGCGCGATGCGTGATGGCAGCATTGCGTGGCAGCGGGAAAGAGCGGCGCGCGGGCAGTGCCGGAGGGAGGGGGGAAGTGAAACAGGGACGACTCTCGTTACGGTTGGACATGGTTGCACAACTGCGCGCAGCTCCGAAACGTTCGCGGAGATGACCGTGCGTTCTTACCGGCAGCACGAGCGCGCTGCCGCTGCTCCACGCGCAGCTCACGGGGCACGCGCGCACCGCCACGTGGACACGTATCAAACAGCCGCCATCGTAAGCGCGGTACAACTTCGCACAATGCGATAGACGCATCCACCGCTGCACGTTCCACCTCACCCCGTCCGTCTTCAGCTCACACAAACGCCCCCCCCGCCTCAAACATGGAGTCCATTCTAAATGAGTATGCCGTCATGCTTAAGCGCCGTCAAAAGGCTACCCGTTCCGCGGAAACCGCTTTGGATTCAATGCTCTCCACTATTCGCTCCATGCGAGATGCCTTGCAACAGCCGAACGGCAACTCGCACCCCACTCACATCCACCCCGTCAAGGAAGAACCCGAGCTACAAGAAAGCCCTTCCGATCCACATGCAATGCAAATTGAGCCATCCGCCGCCAACACCAACATCACTACAACAACATCAGAGTCCGACACACCTTCTATCGTTATGCATCGTCTTCAACAACTCCACTGTGCCACAAAGTCACTGCAGGCCTCCCTACTAACCGACCACAAGTCCGTCGGCGCCGCCATTAACAAGTTTGGTCGCACAATAGACGCCGCCACCTCAACAACTCTAGCCGATTTATGTGCGCCCTCCGTCCGTCTCAACACCTGCAAGATAAACGAAGCAATAGCAACTCATCTCTTCCGTGAAGGTCTATTTGACGTCGGTCGAAACTTTCTTCTGGAAGCCTCCGTGCTTCTAGATGACAGCCACATTCAACCTTTCGAACAACTCTACCATATTTTAACAGCCTTTCGAAACCACAATCTCACCCCGGCAATACAATGGGCACAATCTAACCATCAGCTTTTGAAACAATCCAATTCACACCTAGAGTTTCGGCTACACCGCCTCGCCTATCTCAATCTGCTCCAACAAAATCGCCGATCCGAAGCGTTGAAGTACGCCCAACGCCACTTCCGAAACTTTCAAAACCACATCAATAGCGTGCAAAAACTCATGACATGCCTGTTATACGCCCCAAATCTATCTAAATCGCCCTACAAAAACCTCGTGTCCCCCTCTCACAAGGAGCATATCGAGCGTTCACTCTCCCGTGAATACTGTCGTGCACAGGGTTTGCCGAGGGATTCACTGCTTGTCACCGTGGTACACTGCGGCACAAAGGCCATTCCTATGCTTCTCAAAGCGGCTAAATTGGCGCCCAATCTGCGCGAACTGGGTATGGATGATGCCTTGCCTGTCGAAGTCGATGTTGGAAGACATTGTCAGTTTCATTCTATTTTTACTTGCCCGGTTTCCAAGGAAGAGGCTTATGAAGGAAATAATGCACCCATGATTCTGCCTTGTGGACATGTGTTGTCGAAGCAGTCTATCACTCGTTTGCCGCGGGGGAGTCCGAGGTTTAAATGCCCGTACTGTCCCATGGAACAAAATGCAAAAGAATGTCATGAGCTACGCTTCTAACTTTTCAACTGGAGCAGTTGCGCAAAATATCAAATGGTGCCTTGCAAGAATCACTGCATCTGTGCTGCAATGGCGGATAAGCTTATACGAGTGCAAGTGCTGCTTTGGTGATCTATTCCGTATCCTTGACGTAGGCGGATATGAGAACGTCACCGTTTTCAAAAACTTGACATGAATGATTGTGTAGCAACACGGCACCGCTCATGCCGTGAGCAACAGGTGGATCCGCTAAGGGCGTCGGTGCATGCAATCCACCCACCAGCTTGGGTGCAATAAATGCGCAGAGCTTTTGCACAGCGCCAGAGCGCACGGCCTGACTGGCGAGATTGCCACCGCACTCCCAAAGCACATTGATACAATCCTTGTGGTACAAATAGTCCATGACATCGTCTGGAGAGAGACCTGGAACTTGTTCTACTGTGACACCCCTCGCAATGAGCTCGTTTGCTACGGCTGGATTGCCGTGTGACGCATCTGCTAGAACGATTGTGGGTGTATGCTCAAGGTGGTTCCATAAGCGAGCTTCGGTGGGAAGGCGAAATGTTTTGGTCATGACGACGCGAAGTGGGGAGAGTAAGGGACGACCATCAGCATCGAGTTGACGGCCGTCTCGTACAGTGAGTCTAGGATCATCTTTTCTAAGCGTCTGTCCACCTACGATAATTGCATCGACGGATCGTCTGATGTGTTGAACACACTGTCTAGAAGCGGGCCCGGTTACCCACTTGGAGGTTCCGTCCGTAGCGGCAATCTTACCATCCAATGTCATGGCGTATTTTAGAATGCCAAACGGTCGTTTGTGACGCACTCTGTGTACAAAACCCTCGTTCAACTGCGTGCATAGCGAAGATTGAACGCCGACATGAACCGATACGCCAGCTTGACGAAGCGTTTTCACACCGTTGCCTGCCGTTCTTGGATCGGGATCAATCATTCCGACCACAACGCGCTTGACACCTGCCTCAAGCAGCGCGGCGGAACACGGTGGCGTTCGTCCGTAGTGATTACAAGGCTCTAGAGATACGTAGGCAGTGCTACCTGCAAGTTGCTCGTGGCGATTTTTGGCGTCTTGTAAAGCGTTCACCTCTGCGTGATTGAAACCTGCACGTAGATGATAGCCCTCGCCTATGACTCGTCCTTCGGGGGTGGTTAGTACGCAGCCTACTGGCGGATTGGGACGCGTTTGACCGACGGCTTTCTTGGCGAGCTCGACGGCTCGCTGCATATGCTTTGCATCGGTTTGGGCGCAGGCGGTGACGAGAGGGCGACGACGGGGACGGGGACGGAGTGGATGGGTGGCTGATGCTGTTTTGGAGGCGGTTGGCGGCGGGATGGCGCGTACAAACGCGGCGATTGAGGATGTCATCACGACGAGGGCAGGTTGTTGTACGCTTGCGAGCTGTTCTCGTTGGGTGGTCGTTCTCGGGGAGTAGAAGGTACACCTACAACGGTACTACGTACCAACGGTGTCTACCAAAGGTATCATAAAGGGTACAGTCTACCCGGTGTACTACGTGTAGCTAGACACCGAATCTGACGCCAACCGCAACAGCTGCAGCAGAACAGTAAGCCACTGTAAGCGCGGTGCGACGAGATCAAGCGCGTGCACTCTACAACATGAGCAGCCAAAAGCGCCTCGGCGTCACTTTCGGAGGCGCAAGAAGCGTTGTGTGTGTTTGTGTTGCGCATTTAAGTGGAGACACAAATTGGGGAAGGCGGCTTCGCTTTCGGTGCCGCACTGCGACTGCTCGCTGGAGCGATTTGAAACGCGTGCCGTCGGAGACATGAATAGCGATTGTGCCGCCTTCGTGCACTCGCCGTTTCGCCCCGCGCAGACGCGCCGCTCGTCGGTGGCGTTGTCGCCCGTGTGCAGCGCGCGCGGACCGGCGCGCTCTGCAAAGCGCTCGCTTTCAGCGCTGGCCGCCGCCGTGGTGTCGGCGCTGGCGTTGAGCCCGTTCGGCCGCGTCGGAGTTCACGTTCCGTGCGCGCTGGCGAAGGAGCTGCGATATGACGGCAGACAGGAGCTGGATTCCAAGGAACGCGCGTTTTCACTGGCGTTGACGGGCGGCACGTTTGCGGCGCTCGGCGTGTGGGCGTGGAAGCAGAACCGAAGGGACGACCAGTTGGAGGAGGTTCGGATAAAGGATGAGGTTGAGCGGCTTGAAAAGCTGAGGCAGGAGTTTCTGGGCGTTGAAGAGGATGAGGATAGTTTGAATGATGAGGACTTCATGGCCAGTTTGAGGGAGCGATTAGGAGAGGAGGAACGACGCGCTGATGATGACTCTTCGGAGCCTGGCGCGCAGCCCGGTGATGCTGGTACCGCTGTCAAGGACAAGGACACGCAGGATGGTGCTGGTTCCGATTCGCTTGATATGTTGAAGAGAATGTGGGATGCTACTGACGATGATGCCAAACCACCCAAGCAAGATAACGAGTCTTGACACTTTGCTTTTAAACAAACAAACAAACAAACAAACAAACAAACAAACAAACAAAAAAAAGAACAAAAACTCTTGTCTTGTGCACCCAGCTGTATCAATATATGAACGGCAACATGCGATACGGAACCTGTCTACAGTAATCGTCCCATATCGATTTGTACTTGAGCGAGCATCGTTCATCGTCCCGTTTTTCTCGGTGCACCGTCAAAAGCAGCAGGTATATAAAGTAAAAGTACGCCACAGAACTGCGTGATCCGCACGGCAAACAGAATGAAAGCGCCAGGAGAAGATCGCCGCTGTAGTTCATGTGTCTGGCCATGCCCCAGAAACCGGACGCGAGCAGTCGCCCGCCGACCGTAATGGGCGTCTTGCCCCAGATGAGCGCTTTTGGGTTTGTTTTGAATTGGTGCTTCTGCGAGTTGGCCCCGCGGAAGATCGCAAAGCCTACACAGAACGAGCCCACAATGAGCGCCACACTCACGTACGACAAGGGACGCGTATCACTGAGAAGGAACAAATTCTGTACGCTGCGCGCAGTTGTTAGAAACGTGTGAAATAGCGGTTAGCATGAGTGAGCGATAAACAAAAGCAAAACGAGCCAGCGCTGAATTAGAACGCACCTGAAGCCAAACACAATGAACACGTAGTCGCCCCACACAAGCATGAGTCCAAAGTGCTCCGCAATAATATCCCAGGTGGAAACCATCTTGGTTTCATGAACGAAATAATCCCAGATGTACCACGCAGTAGTGATTTGATACAGCATCATTCTGCCAGTAATAAAGCGCAGTGTGTCATACTGCTTGACTAGAAAGGACAGATTGACGATCAACCAGCCGCACATGGACGGTCGGTACGAGAAGAACTTTACGTCGACGCCGAGAATGAACGGGTTGAGTTCGCAACCCATGACAAAGTCGTGGAGCATGGAGCGCTGTTTGAGCCAGTTTGGCGGCGTGCACAGGCGGCCCTTGACAAACAGGTACGCGCTTAGCACGAATGCGAACACATTGGTGGCGATGAACAGATGGGCGTGGTTATCGGCTACCCAAGTGGCGTCGATGTAGCCGTAATACGCCGATATGGCGAGCGTGGTAATGACCACGCCCGTAACAACAAGTCCATTGCACTTGTATTTGAGACGAGTACCGTCTGCAAGTAATGTGCCTTGCTGCTGCTTTCCGGGGAGGAAGGCGCCCAATATGGCGAGCGAGACGATGTACGAAAGCAATGCAAGGTAGATGTGGAGCGGTGGCCATGAAAAGGAGGCGTATGGGAGCAGCGGGATGAGGTGCTTTGCGAGAAGCGATGCGCAGAGCAAGCACAAAAGCAAATATCCGTGAGACCAGCGCATGATTGTGCACGCCTGTGCGAGATGCTACGACCAAGCGCTACGCGTTTGCGAAGCGTGCCGCCACCAAGTGGCAGCAGCTGTTGAGCGGTTGAAGGGTAGTAGCGATGTGAGGTGTGAGGATACCACGGCTACTAAACGAAGCATGCAATAAAAACTGCAGCCACACTCGCCAGCAGAGACGGGAGCAAACGGTTAGGCAGAGGTTCCAGGCGGCACCAACCCACCAGTGCGACCAATCTGCTCGTCAATATCGTTCAGATACAACTTCCACACCTTCGGGAAAGCCAGCAAGTTGGAAGCGCCCTCTTCAATCCACCGCGCATGCAAGATCTCAAACATGTCGCAGAAAAGCTGATGCACCAGCTCAATGCCCTCCTCAACGCCCTTTCCGTACAACATGCGATCAATCCGTCTGGCCTCAACAATCTTCACAGCTTCAACAGTAATGTTGATACCGACGCAAGCCCAGGGATACCGTCTCCCTTCATCGGCGGGCTGTGAAATCATGCGTCTCGCCACGTGTTGTCGCGTCCTCGCCATGTACCTCAACTGGTGCAACGCCAAAATGCCCGCGCCTCTGAAATCGCTAGCAGGGTCTGATTGTTGAAACCCAATCTTCCCCCAGTCCTTTGAATATCGACCGCCCACCCGCTTCACACTCGGCAACAACTCGTCCCACAACTCCTCCAGCATGGCCTCATGGCGCGCGTCAGCGGCGTCAAAAGGCGCGCCAACAAGTCGCTTCACCTCGCGCACAATCTCACTCACGCCTTTGAAATGCAGCACGCACATTTTCAGGTTGGCCGCCGCGCCCGAGTGCGGCGCGATTCGTTTCTCAGCACACAGCCGTGCCACGACGTGGTGCACGTCAAAATTGGCGTCGCGCAGCGACAGAAACAGCGAGTGCAGCGCCTTTGACGATCTCCATTCCGCCCACAACGCGCTGGACATATCCGGCGTGTGCGGTATCAAGCCGTGTGCCGAAGAGCGCGCTCCGCATATTCTGGCGATTTGCGAATGTCCAGTAAGCAGTCTTCTCGCGCGCTTGACCATTCTGTACACCAACAGGCGCAGCGCGTGTATCTGTGGCGAGGGGAGGCGGCGTTTCAAGTTAGCAGCGCCGTGTGATCAAGGTGGCGGCGTGTGTGGTGCACGACGTGGCGACTGAAATGGGCGCTTGGGCTTACCAGATTACGAAGCGCGAAGAGCGGAAATACCATGTGAGGCGAGCGGGCACTGCAAACGGGGAGACAGGGAGTAGTGTGCTTTTCTGTTTATGGGGGGGGGGTGGGTTGGGCGGGTGTGAGACGGGGTCAAGCACTGAAAAGTTGATAGGCGTGCCTAACGCGAACGCGACGGCAGCACCACGACAAGTGACGTTGCTGTGGTGACGACAAGCGCGCAATGGCGGCGCCAAGGCGCATGATTGATTGAGAGAGAAGAACGGGTTGTGATAACACAACTAAAATGGGTCCAAAAAAATTGACAAAAAAAGGTTAATTACACTAATCTTCTTGTTCATCATTGTCCTCGTCTGCTGCGCCTTCACCCTCTTCTTCGTCCTCCTCGCCAAGCTCCTGGTCTATCTTGGGGGCCAGGAAGTAGCGCACGAAGCCAGCCTCGTCCGGGAGAGAAAACTCAATTGCCAACGGATTTCCATCAGTCAAACAGAGCGTAACAAACTCCGAAATCGGAACGGCCTTGGTGAAGGTGTTCAAGTACTTTCCCGGAAAGGTCATCTTCACCGGTTCCTTCACATTGATGGTTACAGGGTTCTTTTCATCGGCAGAATCGGTCTGTGCCAGATTCAAGCTGCCGTTTCCAATGTCGCCTTCCACGGAGAAACAGGCGGTGTTCTTGTTGATTTCAATGGTGATGGTGTCGCCAATGATGGAGAGGTCGGAGAAGATGCGGCGGTACTCGGCGGAGGGCATGCTGATGATGGCTTGGTAGTCGGAGTCCTCCGGGATGGACAGGTGCTCCGAGTCAATGTCCATGAGTTTCAACTCAAAGTGAGCGATACGATCTGCGGATTCGTTTTCGAAGATGAACTCGGCGCAGTCGGCGCCTTCGTCATCGGCGACGATCTTGACCGAGTCCTTCGACGCGGCGCACTTGAGGATCTTGGAGATGGAGGACAGATTGATGCCCATGGAAAGCGGTCGATCACATCTGTACACCTCAAACGCCTGCGAGCGCAGCGTCATGGTGGTGAGACACACATGCGGCGTATCCATAGCCTGCGCAACACACGAATGCACAAGGTGAGTAGGCGGCGACGCGGAGCGCAAGCGCAGAGCGAGCGGAACGGGCTGGAGGCGCGTACCTGAAGACTGAGCCCATCTGCGGAGCAGTCGAAGTTGGCCTGCTGAATAAGGTCCTTGATTGCGTCCAAGACGCGCTTGATAGTGGTACTCTCCGTAAGCTTGGCCTCGAACATGTCGCAATACGAGCTATCAACGACGCCTCGACAGTGGGATGCGGAGGAGAAGAGGGGGATGGACGGGGGGGAGGGGAGGGGGAGGGGGGAGTGGCCACCGAGAAGGGAGCGACGTTTAGTAGGAGCGTGCGCCCAAAATTCTCCCGCCGTTTTGCAAGCTGTGAACAAGTGCGCACAAAGCGCGCGAAACGCAAGCACAGCCGCGCGCGCGCGCACTTTGGCGCCAAGCGCAAGCAAAGCGCAAGTGCATCCGCGACGCGCGGAGCGCGGTGTCAAACAGCATTACAGCACCGATTAGATATATATTTTACTCACACGCGGAGCACGGTGTCAAACAGCATTACAGCACCGATTAGAGATATAGTGTAAGGAAGTAGCACCTTTTACTCACACGCGGAGCGCAAAAGCGCCCCGCCCACCACGCGGCCACGCGTGCACGCGTCGTTTGTGTAAGACCACTGCCCTAAAAAAGTGTGCGGCCAGACACTGATGCGAGCTTGTGCAGCGATACTTGCACAGTCCGTGAAAATGCGATTTTCATTCTACAAGTGGGGCAGTATGATAAATTTTGAAGTTGTCCGCCTTTCTGTTTCCCTCCAAAACCCCTTCGTCACTGTACCCGTAGGTCAGCTTTTCCCGCTCTCATCGTCGTTGCGACATCATGTCGGCATCAACTCGACCTCAAGATCGCGACAAGTCCCCCACCGTGCCTATTCCACCCGATGCCGTATTAACCGACCCTCTGACCCCCTCCACGTCCTCCTCAACACTAATGGAATCTTGGAGAAGGATTTCAGCAGACCCCTTTTCGACCGGTAGCCTATATGATTCCTCTTGTTTTGCTTGTTGCTTGTCCCATCCTCGTCGCCCGAGCCTCAAGGTCACTTTTACACCAACCCAGATCAGCAATCGTTCTTTAGTTGTCACAGGAGATGTTTCGAACCCTTTTCTCCGTCTTGATTGTACACAAAATCGGACAGTATTTTGTGTGCTTTTTGCCGTGACAACCAACTTGGCTGGCAAATGGTGTGCAATCCACGAAAGTATGGTAAAAACAAGTCCGACAGTGCCCTCAAAAGCTAAAGTACAAGGTTTAAAGGTACGAAAATGTCGAGATCCCAACGAAAATGCCCAATATGTTCAAGGTTTTTGCGCAAGATGGATTCTTTCGCGCTTTCAGCGTCACAACGTAACCCGAGTAGAGACCTGACATTTTTGAACCTGCTTTCGACGGATGATTCATCTGTAAAGGATTGTTTCATCTCGGAGTTTTCAAGGGTCTCAGGTTGCGATCAGGAATATGCACGATACTTGCTGAAAGATCCCTCTGAAGTATTTCTGTGCTATCTGCACCTTAATCACAGTAGATATGCACAGAAGACAGCTATGAGAAAGTTAAATGAGTCAAATGGCGTATTCGATGCGTGTGCATTTCGAAAACGAGAAGGTTTGAGCCCAAACTACATCTCCGAATCACGATTGTGGAAAAATCCGTTTGTTGACGTGCAGAGTCCCCGTACCTTAGAAATGTTCTCCGAACTCGACGATGCGGTCTCCTATCACTCTCATGGAAGATTACATGCTGCGGATGTAATGGGTAAATTTTGCTGCAAAAGTTGTCACTACATTTTAATGGAAGGGAAACAAGAGGTGCGCCCCGCCATTTCACTTCAAACTCTGTCGTCACACACCGATGTTTTTTGTTTTGAGGTGTATGCTTTTTTCACTTGCCAATCCAGCACAGGCGAACAGGTCCCCCCTGCTAAATGGAACGCTACCTGCAGCTCTGTCAGGTGTTGCCGTAAGGATGAGGGATAGTTGCACTCGGTCGCGACTAGGAGGTGTGGATGGCGTGCGTATGCTTCGTTTTCAAGATGTTTTCCGTAGCAGAAAAGTAGTTATTTCGCAGAGTCGTGAAACGACCGATGTCCAGCAGAATATTGATGGCCGCACGTTCGAAAAGAGAATTGAGCCGTTTCTTGCAGAGCAAGGTATAATTCTGAAAAAGCTAAGCTACCGCTTAAGATGCTACGTGCGTGTCGATCACGTGGATGAGATGCTATCTCAGATGGCAGCACCGAGGCCATCCTTATTATGTGCAAGTCGTCGACCAAGTCTGAACGACATGCGGGCAAGTCTCGACATAGTGAGGGCTCATTTTGTTGCAGAAAAGGACGCCTATTGGAAGGGAAAGTGGTCTCTAACTGATAGAGTTGCTTCTGTACCAAAATCGCTTTGGATTGATGCCATATTGCAGATGGCATCGCAGAGGAGGCTTCTTGCTTGGAATGCTGCAGCTAGGATCCAAGGCAAGCAATTGGAGCATATTTTTCCAGTCTGCTATTCTATTGATGACTTGCCGAAACCAACAATAGGGAAGAGTTGTGCAACTGCACTTCGTACTCGCTAGCGGACCTGCTTCTTTGCGTCAGAGCTTTGAAGGTTGTAGAGCAGCTCGTTCTCGCGAGAACAAATGGGATTGCCGGTCTTTTGACGGTATGTGTTTCAGTTAGCAGTATATGTGAAGTCACTCCATCGTTCGTGAGCGTATTCAATTCGATGGGTTTGTTCCTTTCCTACACGGTCACTGAAAGATACCGGCAAAAACTCATAGCTGAAAGAGAGAGTCAGGGACCCTGGGATTTCAATCTCCTGGACGAAGTTGCTATTCCAGTTTTACAGTTTGATAACTGGGATATCAAGCCACTGCATTCCGTCAAAGTGGACGGAGAGGCATTACCAAAGGTAAATGGATCACTACTTCAAGGACAACTACGAGGAAAAAAGCGCAATTTGTAGTGCAACGCCCTCAGGGAGGGATTCTTGGTACTTGAACGCTTTCCCGATATTATCGGTTGTGTAGTGTGTATATGAACTACGCCCCACAATGGTGGGTATGGTCACGTGGGACACGGTTTTGGGTCAATTGGCGGTTGGACACAGTAGTGGATGTTGCCACGAAATGTGGAGTATTTTAGTTAATATTATTTATTATTTTCACACCCATTTCTGGGAAGCTAGTACTTAGTGCGACGGCGCACTGCTGTCGCACCAGTAAACCTTCCCCAACAAGGGACCCCAACCTGGGGAATTGGCTCTAGTTGTTGCCGCTTGCGCGCGTACTCTACTCCTCCTTGGAGGGAAACGCCGTAAACCACGGGACATCTAACCCCCTTGCACATCTAAAGGGACCCATCACTGGGAGTATAATTGTTCCAATCATATTGGTGTTTCGCCCTATATAGGGAGTCCTGTCCACCGGCATTGCCATATCTGTTCGTCGCTCTCGCGACTCGCTTCGCCCTCTTTTTCTCCTCTTCGCCCTTCCTTTTACCCCTTTTTAGGGTAGCACCTCCCGCTATCCGCGGCCCTCGTGTGCGCATCCGCTCACACACCCCCACTTACGTGGAAAGATACCTCTAGTGAGGACCACACCCCGCTCACGCGGATACCGATTCTTCGCCTTCACCTCCCTGCGCGAGTCGCGACAGGTGTCCCTGGTCTTACAAACCGGCTTCGCCGTGACACCTCTGGGAGGGCTCTACCCAACTGGGTTCACCTCGTGAGAGGAAGATCCCGAACGTCTTTCGGTATTTTTCCCCTTTGGGGCATTGCACCACACACCTTTTTTGATGAAGAATCACCGCCGTCCAAAAGACGAAGAAATGGTTCTTGGAAAGATCCCGCTTGTCCGGGAAATCGCGACAAATTCATCGACACGCTCACAGACGTTAATAACACCACTACACTGCAACAGTATAACAACGTCGTCTTCCGTCTTGCTTCTTTATTCCGAGGGCGTTTGGTTGGCGGGAAGAATTCCGATGCTAGCGAATACAATTTCGGGAGCACAAGTGAATTCAATTTTGGACTGGAAGACACGCCAGTGAACTTCCGAACGTTGCTGCTATCCTCATTTAAGCCGCACGGGGGTAGGCCGCTGACTGATGAATCTCTGTACGATCCAAATGTCGTGTATGTAGAGATTAGTAGGGATAGCGCCGCGGACATTCTGACCGTACGCAGGTTCCTCAACTTGGTACAGGAGCAATTGCGACCAGGGCAATCTGGTTGCCCGCGGTATGTTGTTCTAAGTGGCGATCAGCCGAGCCATAAGATGTTTGTCAAGCCATGGCTGGAGTCGTGGCGTGGACATCTGGCCCACTGTAGAAGGACGCGTGAAAATGATGACAACGTGCACGGGGAAGGCTTGCAGTTGCACGATTGGTTGGTTCCTTTCCCTGGCTTTTTCCATGCTGAGAAGCAGGCGATGTATGGTTTGTGCAAGGAGATGTTGGATGGGCTAGGCTTGGATGAGCTCGCCAAATGCGCAGGATTGTCTAGCAGCATCGTTGCAAACTTTATGAAACACTCTCATGCCCGAAACAACCGCGCGGTTTTGTTCAATCTCGCCTGCGCGTTCATTATTCATTTAATTGACCTTGCAGTCCAAGACGATGCACATCTTTCGGCGAAAGTCTCAGAGCTTCACAAGACCCACACTGCAAAACGGGTCTCTGCAGATTGTCCTACTCAATCCACAGCAAACGAATGCCATCACGATCAGCCGGAAAAGCCGTCTGTTTCCCTCTACGGCGCCACATTCGATATTGTTACACCTGATGTAATTCGGGTAGGTGAGTCTCTGAGGGAGAGGATACAGTCGCGATTCGTGTAGGGGACAAATGGAGTACATTTTGTGGAAACAGTGCTGTTCTCGTGTCTACTGCCCACTGTAGGGTTCCACGTTCTCTCGAGAACTGGACACACAGACTTTGTACATGCTTTTTGGTATAAACACAATGCCATCCTGCATTCGTCCACGCACCTCAAGTATCAAGAGCTTTCACTATTTTTCGCGTTCTTTAAAGGAATTCTGCCGCCTGCAGTCACCGAAGAGCTATTCACAAAAAAACCAGGCCGCATGGTCATGAAGCTGCTCAGCTTCACAGGGAGGAAAAGATTCGGTGTCGGTAGGTGGGGCTTTGGATACACTCACATTGACGAGGCTCTAGAAATGTTGATAGTAAGGCATGTGAAGAGCCTAAGCGTCAACTTCTTGGGGCATCTAGAGAATTCGGCAGCATGGCTGATGCAGGTTTCAATGTTCAGAGCTTTAACAAGGTTCATGACAGGGGCGTGTAGGTCGTACGGTCACACGAGAGATGTGTGGTGCAATGCCCCAAAGGGGGAAAAACACCGAAAGACGTTCGGGATCTTCCTCTCACGAGGTGAACCCAGTTGGGTAGAGCCCTCCCAGAGGTGTCACGGCGAAGCCGGTTTGTAAGACCAGGGACACCTGTCGCGACTCGCGCAGGGAGGTGAAGGCGAAGAATCGGTATCCGCGTGAGCGGGGTGTGGTCCTCACTAGAGGTATCTTTCCACGTAAGTGGGGGTGTGTGAGCGGATGCGCACACGAGGGCCGCGGATAGCGGGAGGTGCTACCCTAAAAAGGGGTAAAAGGAAGGGCGAAGAGGAGAAAAAGAGGGCGAAGCGAGTCGCGAGAGCGACGAACAGATACGGCAATGCCGGTGGACAGGACTCCCTATATAGGGCGAAACACCAATATGATTGGAACAATTATACTCCCAAGGATGGGCTTCTTTAGATGTGCAAGGGGGTTAGATGTCCCATGGTTTACGGCGTTTCCCTCCAAGGAGGAGTAGAGCACGCGCGCAAGCGGCAAAAACTAGAGCCAATTCCCCAGGTTGGGGTCCCTTGTTGGGGAAGGTTTACTGGTGCGACGGCAGTGCGCCGTCGCACTAAGTACTAGCTTCCCAGAAATGGGTGTGAAAATAATAAATAATATTAACTAAAATACTCCACATTTCGTGGCAGCATCCACTACTGTGTCCAACCGCCAATTGACCCAAAACCGTTTCCCACGTGTCCATATCCACCATAGTGGGGCGTAGTTCATATACACACTACACAACCGATAATATCGGGAAAGCGTTCAAGTACACAGAATCCCTCCCTGAGGGCGTTGCACTACAAGATGAAGGTGATGGTTGGGAACCGCTAGGGCCACTTGTGCAATATGACAGGAACGCATGTCAATGGAAGACAGTCGCGAGGATGATACATGTCATGAGAGAAGCTGGATTTTTGAGCGCGTCGCATCGTGGAGAAGAGTGGCTCACAAACGTATTTTGTGCACCTCCGAAGCGCATGGCCATCAGACGAGACCAAGACAATATCCTCAGTATAACAGAAAAAGGAAAACTCACCGCAAAGCTCCATGCATCGGTCCTATTCCCTGACTTGTTCGGGGCATTGAATGAAAGTGAAAGAACACAACACTTCGGCGGCAAGAAATTCAAGCATTGGACAAAGGCTAGAGCTGTACTGACACCCGGTAAGTCCATGTCTAAGGCTGGCGGGACTGAGTTTTTAGGTCATGCGGAACACTTTGCAGACGTAACACGAGTTCATGAGCACATTAGTACTCGTAAAAGACGGAGAAGCAGGGAGGCCTTCATGAAGACAGTGCAGGAATGTCGACGAAAATTGTCAAAGTTGAAGGACGCTCTGCACGCCGAAGAGAGATTGGCATTGAGCACGGGAAATCACCTCTACTTGAAGGAGGTATTGGCCCGCTGGGATGCGATACATGAATTGAGGTATCTGATATCTCCATACGCGGACAGCTTTCTGAATCAAGACGGCCACGTCGGTCACGGGGTGAAGTCCAGATTCCTTAAATACTCGTCGGCAGATAACAGGGAAGTAATATATCCCATGAATGATCTAGTACCCACTGAAAAAGATGGTAACACGCTAAGAACAGTTTCACGCAACCGATTCGACACATGCATGCCATTTTATGCCACCGTTCAAATCGAAGTCATGAATGCGCTGCACTATAGGGGAGACTCGGGGCAGAGAGGGACATCGTTGGAAAACGTTGTGACGGGTAAAATGAAGGCATTCTACGGCCGTGGATCACAGGTCCGCGTGCGCAACGTTTGTGACAACTTCACTTGCACATCGACGACCCCGTACAAGTTCTTGTTCAAAAGAAGGCGGAGCAGATGAGGCGGGACTTGAACAGGAGCAACTACAATGTCATTGATGATCTGGAACAATCAAGAAATACAAACCTTCCTCCGGGTATTGGTTTTCAGGATGAATTGAATGTACCATGGTCATTGCTACTCAAGGACAGAGCGTACAAGGATGAGCTGGCCACACTTTATTTGTTCTGTGGAGTGCTTGATGAGACTCAACAGCAGTGATCCGTATTTCTTCACGGTGGCTCGTTTGCTATACCGACCACCTTTGGTAATTGCGTACCATCGGATTTTCTGCCTAAAAGGGCATCACAAGGTGTTGTGGGGAATGCACTGGCTGGCCGTGTGATTCTGTCCAAAAGGGATTCAACTTCTACAGATGAGGGCAATGTTGCAGCGCCGCGATCTAGATGCCTTGTGTTTCAGTCCAGTGGTTATATGTACGTCGGTGGCGTCGACATACGTCATGGAGAGGGGGAAACCAGGTTTGTTGCTGTAAAAATGGAGTACATACGAGGTGTCACAATAGAAAGGACAAGTGCGGAGGGCTATGATGGCAACGGAGCGCATTATCAGGTTTGGGTGCATAAGGAAGCATGCCAATCAGTAATGGTATCAGACGATACAGACGTGTTCATGATTCTTCTCAGCAATCCTTGTATGTACTGCAAAGGCATTCTGCACGTAATAAGTGATTCTGTCCATGATCTGGATGCTGCTGTTGATGCTTTACAGACGATGGGCACTTGCGGGGGAAGTGTGGCAACTCTGTACTGTTTGGCGGGGTGTGACTTTTCTCCCTCCATTTACGGAATGAGTCATGACATGTTCTGGAAGCCGTTTTCTATGTTCATCAAGTCTGGAGGCTCTCTCCTCGCAGCAGGCGAACGCAGCCTAGATGCTGCAGACTTGCTGTTCTGTATGCTGTACCTGGTGCGACATGGCAAGAAGATTGTATGCACCCAACAAGAGCAGAAAGGAGTTATATCGAAAGAAGTGCAACGAGGCGTCTTGAAGTCACAGGAGATTTCATTCCTCAGACGGTCTTGCTTCGTATCGAGCCATCCTGTAGGGAGTGCGGAGTGGAGTATCGATGTCAGGAATTTTGTGGCTGACATGAGAAACATGAGTAATGAGCTGGTGCCACATCGTGAACACATTATGATACACTATAACAGGGCGTTTTTCATTGTAGAGAAGTATTGGGGGAAGTCTAGCGATCGAGACCTTGGTCACCGTGTTGTAGGGGGGTGTTCAAAGGCAAACGGGTTTGAAACCGATGGAACGGTACTTGTGGATTGCGAGCAGGATGTTAAGGAGATACAAAAAAGGATTACCAACGTTATAACTTCATGTAATTGCAAGGGGGGCTGTGTCACGCGGAGGTGCTCATGCGTGAAGACATCCGCAAAGTGCATAGGATGCGGGTGTCTCGAGGAGATTTGCAAGAACAGGCCGACATCGGTGCAGACTGAAGGAGGGGAAGGCGATACACAGGGGACCACAGAAACGAGCTCAGGAGATGTGAGACTGACTACAGATGGCCAGACCGAGTCCACGGTCAACGTGTCCACCCATTTCAACGAAATTAGAGAGGACTCTGAGACGAGTGAATGCAATGAAAGTTCGGATTCGTCGTCTGAAGGCACGCATTCTGTCATGAGTGACGAACTGGAAGCTGATGGTATCTAATCACCATCATGAGGTTTTGTGTAATTGTATGGAGGACAGTACCAACAACTGTCGAAGAATGCCTGCAAGAAGAACCCAAAAAGTGGCTGTGAATCTCGTAGGTGCGGTGGGAACGCCCTGAGAAATGCGTCTCTATGAAGAGTACCATGTTCATAATTGTAGAGAAACTTTTCAATCCAAACCATGTAGATATCTTCGATGTCCGCTGGAGGTCTGTGCTCTAGGAGATACTGACGGCTACACCAAATAAATATGCCGATCGATTGATACTGGAATGGTTTAGGCTTGAGGTGTGAAGTGCAACGCTCCTAGCGGTATCAGCACGTCGTGCGCTCATATCCCGCTCTGGCGATGCTCACCACTTTGCCGTGAAGTATGAGTGTTACACCGGTAATCTGTTTCTGTTGGAAGGGCCCCAATTTGGTTGACAAGTGTAGTGCACAGCATTGCTGGCTTGTGCCACACGTGTGTAGTGTTTTGCACCCCCGTAGGGACATTATTAGTTATTATTAGTTAATTACTACTGTACTGTCAGGGCGCGGACCACCACTACTTATGTGTGTGAGCTCCGGCTGCCCGGGTCAAAGTAAACGCAACAAGCGAGTGTCTGGCTCTAACTCAGGTTCCCTGGTGAGTGTCCACCTCCGTCTGGAGAGACGCCATCCTGTGAAGGCCTAGTTACCCACCTCGCGGAGCTCATCACATTCTTACCACCATTGTGTTTGTTTTTGTGCACGCTTTTACAGCGATTGTTATTCTTTGCCCCGTATACAGGTGTTGCCTCACTAGCAACTACCGGTGATTACCGTTGCTGTTTTCGCCACCGCCCCACTCGTGTGGACACCGTGCCGCTCTTGCGCGTCGCCCACCACTCGTGTGTCGCTGCATTTTCCGCTTTCCCACTCCGTGGTCTGTCTTTGTCTCTACACCTGTACGCCAGTCGTGACGGTGAGTCCCGGTCTTACACCCGGCTCCGTGTACTCACCACAGGTGGTTCTGTCGCTGCGCTACCCTGCTGAGGAGGACGTCGAACACCCTCGTGTGTCTGTCCCATCTTGGGGTATTGCACCACAAACTGGTCTCCTGACTTAGAAGACCAGTGAAGTGTGTTTTGTGATCTCGGTTTACCGGATTAGCTACCTGGTTTCCGAATTATTCGTTGAAGTTGAATTTGTGTTGTGGCCAACCGTGTTGTTGAGGATCGCCGATTGCTAGGGTGTGTCTCCCACAAGTGGTTGCGTGGTACCTCTTAGGAGTGGATGTTCGCTCATTGGAGGTTTGCTTCTTTTTGTTGCTTGTTTGTGTGTTGTTTGGATTGTTTCCTGTTTTGTTTCAGTTTCAGTGTCTGCCACAATGGGTTCTGGAAATGGATCCCGTGGTTCGGGCCAGCCCAAGTCGCGACAAGTCGGTGCTGACTTGCCCCCGCGCTCGCGGTCGGTCCCAGAACGTTCGGATGTTGATAACTGGAAATCCGGAAGCAGGAAGCTATCGACCAAGTCGTCGCAATCGCCAGTTGCTGGTTCATCGGATGCCCCGCTTAGGAGATTCGTACCCGCCGCTGCGGAGAAGGACGCACTCTTTGTCGAGTTGGAGGCTCAGGTGCAGAACCTTCAAGCCCAGACCTCGGTGCTTGAAAGCTCTCACGCCGCCCTCGTCAATGAGGTTGATGCACTCCGTATGAGGATTGATGCCGATCTCGTCGGAGGTGTATCTGAAGATCTACGTACTTTACGGACTGATGTTAATTCCCTTTTGGAGGTTTTGAGGGGTTACCCAGATATGGTGAAGGATGTTGACTCGAAGTTTCATCGGGTTCTGTCCCGTCTTGAGACGTTGGAAAATACCATCAGAGGTGATGACAATGTCGCAGACACACCAGCGGTGGTTTCTCATCGATATGGTGACCGTGCTCGCACGAAGAACCGCCCCCGAAAACGGAATGACAACGACTATGACTCGGATTCGTCCCGGTCATCGGTGAATTCCAACCGCTCTGCGGAATCCGCTTCGTCAGACTCGTCTGCTGACGGTGATCGTCGCGCTCGTTCATCGCACTCGCGTCGTTCAGCAGCCACCCATGGTGAGATTCGAGCCCGACAGAAGGGAAGAAAGCACTCCGGTTTGAAGGAACTGAAGCCTACTAACCCTTTGTACAGGAAGCTTTTATCATATCGGTATTACCGTTTGGAAGATTCCTCTTTGGATCGTACACCCCGTGGAACTGGGAAGGTAAAAGACGGCATCAAGAGGATGGCTTTGTCGTTTCGTAACCAGAATTTCACTGGAGAGGATCCGATTCTCGTTCTGGATTTTCTTTCACGCTTTGTAGCGGAGGCAGATATCCTCGGAATGAGTGAAGGACAGGCTTACGTCGCCTTACCGTATTTCCTACGTGGAATCGCTGAAGATCAATTCAACTCTGTAAGAGGTTCGTCTCGCGCCTCTGAAGGAGGGGTCACCTGTTGGCCCGAAGCCGTTCAGTATTTACTCCGCTCGTACGCGACAGGAACTGCAATACAGGAAGCTATCCTGGCCCTACGCGATACTAAGCAAAGCCAAAAGGAAACGGAGACCGAATACTCAGTCAGAATGAACAAGGCCTTCCACCGATGTGGCAATGTTTATTCCGCTAGCGAGCCTTGTACAATGTTTATCGACGGATTGGATCCGGCTATTCGCACCCTTGTTGCCCAACGTCGGGAAGACAGGAGGAAAGTTACCTACTTAGAATTGGTACAGTACGCGAAGGCGGAAGGAGATGCCCTACGTGCCCGCTCCGGAAGCCGAGTCAGATCTCAGGCCCTACACATGGAGGCCGCCCCATCATCAGTTTCACTGTTGCCCAAGGAATACTCTCGACGTGAGGTTGACAATGTTTACTTTACTCAGCATGATCTGGTTTCCATACCCACAACGGAGCTCCCGTCCACAACGGAACCTTCGGTGGAACTGGATAGTCAAGTGCTGTATGCAGATCGCCAACGCGTTCGCGGCCCACAAGTTCCGTATGCTAACGGTAATCGTTACCAGAGACCTGGTTTGGTGGATACGCGCGCGTCAGCCGTGAAGTTTCAGGACAACCGAAATATCGGGAGACATCAGACGTTGATCTGCTACCTTTGTTACGACCATGGACACACGGCCCCACAGTGTATCATGACTCTGAGGGACGTGCCCAAAGTGGTTGTTAACTTTGAAGCCCTGACCCCGGAAGAACAGGCATCAGTGCCTGTCACCGCATACTTGCGTGCGAAGACCGAGTTTCCTCGTAAGTTTACACCAGTTCAATCTGAAGCGGTACCCAGCACTGGTTCTTCCTTGGCCACCGCTTCTGCGAATCAAGCCGCTTCGGCGGATGTTTCTGTTTCTCGGCAACCGGCTCCGCAAACCGCTTCATTGCCGCGGAATACTGTTCCCGTGAAAACGGATGCCGCTCAGGAAAACTGAGTGGGGGAGTCTCTTTTAGAGAGGCGCCTGAGTCGAGGTCATCGGCGCCAGAGGCGTCAAAGCCTCGCTCCCCAGTCAAGATCCTTTCAAGGCAGTTGTTGACCACCACAGACGTGGACTCGGCCCACCTCGGTGAGTTACGTCGCCCGTGGATACGGTGTAAGAATCATCGGTCACCGGATAGAGTCATGGTTATGGCCAAGCGAAACTACAAAGTTTTCGCTGACTTTGGCCTTTCCGCCCAGTATATGGTGCGTCATCTGTCTATTCTGGATACAGGTGCCGGCCCCAATTTCATTGTCGAATCTCTCTTACCGCCTGAAGTGCGTTCTCGTGTCAGACAAGGACCCGTCATGGACGTTGCTGATGCCAATAACAACCCGTTGAAGACGGCTGGTACGGTTTCTCTGATGATCAGGATTGGTAACTGTTCGATGCAGCTCGAATTCATCGTCTGTAAGACGCTAGCGGCCCCCGTTATCTTGGGATGTGACTTCTGCGATCGTTTCGTAGAGTCAATTCGTCCGCGTGCGCGAGAAGTTGAACTAGAAGATGGTTCCATCATTCCGATAGTTCGTCGTTCATTACGGCGTGCCTCATCCAAGTTGGTTCCTCTTCCGGCCCCCTTGCAGAATTCGTCACCTCCAAAGGAGTCGCCCAAGCTACGTGTCGCACGGCCAATCTCCATACCGCCCGAATCACAGGCGTGGGTATCGGTTACTGCCGCTCCAAGAGGATTGCGTGTTGTTCAACCGCTCACCTCGCTGTACGAGAAGTATCAATTGGCCCTGGCTAACGGTGTCGTTCAGGTTTCAAATGAACACCCCTTTCAGGTCTTGATAGCCAACTTTGGCAAGAAGCCGCAGTATCTGGCGAAGAACCAAGTAGTTGGTACTGTACTTCCGCATCCAACGGCTTTAATCCCTACAAAGGTGTGCGCAGCCGATGTACTCGGATTAGTTCAAGAACCAGATGATACGCCTCATGCTAAGGAGGGGGAGGGTTCCCACTCTTCTGTGGAGTCGCTCAGCACGAAAGATTCGGAAAAGAAGGCCGTTCCTACGAGTTACGATAAGTTGGACCCTGTGAAGGAGTTAGAAGATCTGTATCTCGGACATGTACCGGATTCACACCGCGAGAAGTTGCGAAAAATGTTGCGAGAGTTCACCTCAATGTGAGATGGATCCCTCGGGGAGGTGTCGGCCACGGAACACCGGATTGACTTGTTACCGGACACCAGGCCGATTGCTCAACACCCCTATAGGGCAGGCCCCAAAGCAAGGGAGGAAGAACAGTTCCACGTGGATAAAATGCTCCACGAAGGCGTGATAGAACCGGCTCAATCACCGTGGGCATCCCCAGTGGTACTGGCTCCGAAACCCGATGGGACTTGGCGTTTTTGCATCGACTACCGTCGCCTTAATGCCGCCACCGTGAAAGACGTGCACCCCATACCGCGAATGGACGAGTATATTGACTCTCTCGGTGAGGCAACTGCCTTCTCCACATTGGATGCGAACTGGGGATACTGGCAAGTACCAGTAAGACCGGAAGACCGTGATAAGACCGCTTTCGTCTGTCATTCAGGTTTGTACCGCTTTAAGCGTATGCCGTTTGGGTTAACAAACGCTCCCGCTACTTTCCAGCGTGCGTTAGATATCCTCTTGGCCCGCTTCAAATGGCGATCGTGCCTCGTCTACCTTGACGATATCATAGTCTTCTCCAACAACTTGGATGATCATTTAGAACACGTTCGTGAAATCATGACCACGTTACGTGATGCTGGAGTAACCCTCAAGCTGAGGAAGTGCGAATTCTTTACCGAATCGGTTAAGTACCTGGGCCACGTTATTCGCCCTGGGCGCTTGCTGATACAGGAAGCTCGGGTCAAATCTCTCAAAGAGGCCAAGCACCCGAGAACTCAAACAGAACTCCGCTCCTTTCTAGGGTTATGTAACGTGTATAGACGGTTCATCCCAAGCTTCGCAAAGATTGCGGGACCCCTTAATGATCTTCTTCGAAAAGGACAACCGCCAAAACTGGGCCCCCTTAACCCTGCACAGGTGGAAGCTTTCAACTCTCTGAAGGAGGCTGTCACCTCTGCACCGATATTATCGTTGCCTAAGGACGGGTTACCTTATACCATGGATACGGATGCGAGTGATTACCAAATTGGTTGTGCGTTATTCCAAACGACTCCCGATGGGGAACGGAAACCAATCGGTTTTTGGTCCAGAACACTCAACGTCCACGAACGGAACTACTCAGTCCCTGAAAAGGAATGCCTCGCCATGGTATGGGCTCTGCAAACACTCAGACCATATCTGATGTGCACACGCTTCACCGTTAATACGGACCACTCCGCTTTGCGTTGGTTAATGTCCGTCACGGAACCATCGGGCCGCTTGATGCGTTGGAGACTGCGCCTCGCTGAGTTCGATTATGAAGTCGCCTATAAAAAGGGTTCCCTTAATACACAGGCTGATGCTTTGTCTCGTTTGGGAACGGAAGCGGAAACCCTTTCCGTCGATGACGATGATATCCATTGTTTCCTTCTTGAAGAGAAGTTACGTTATGATCTGGTTTCAGATGATATTGCTGATGGTCTGCTCGTCGCTGACGGTGACGAACCGGATACCGGATCCTTCGCACCGATCACTCCCGAAGAGATGATCCGCGAACAGTATGGAGACCCGTTTTGTACGAAGATACGCGCCCAACTCAATGGAGGTGCTAACATTCCTTTCGGAGTCGACTCACAAGGTTACTTGGTAAGGACTGTGTGTTCTTCGTCACAAATAGTGGTTCCCCATTCCCTCCAGTCGAGAGTATTACATCTCTCGCACTTTTCGAAGTTAGCTGCACACCCTGGTGGAAGGAGGCTATACACGACGTTACGTCGGCATTTCTACTGGCCCGCACTTGCGTTGGATTGCAACGCGATTGGTCGGTCTTGTACCCATTGTGCTCGTGAGCAAGTCAAGCTACGCCGCTATGCGAAGAAATTGACCCTGTTCCCGGCACGGGCTCCGCTAGAATTTGTCGCCATCGATATACTCGGTGAGTTCCTTCACACTGCACGTGGTAACAAGTTTCTACTCGTAATAACGGACAGGTTCTCGAAGCTCGTCCGGACTGTACCGTTGAAGAAGATTACCGCACGATCCATGGCAGAAGCATTTGTCCGTCACTGGGTTCTCGTCTACGGTCCACCGGTTAATCTCTTATCCGATAACGGACCGCAGTTCGCCGCGCGTTTCTTCCAAGATGTTTGTAGAATACTTGACATCAGAAATCTGTTTACAACGACATACCATCCCCAAGCAAATGGGCAGGTGGAACGGTTTAACCGAACGTTGTTGTCCGCTTTACGTGCGTATGCAGTTGAGCACCCCTTACATGGGATTTGTACACAGACACCGTGACGTACGCGTACAATACGCAGGTACACAGAGTAACTGGCTTATCACCCTTCGAGCTGGTGCTCTCACGTCCCCCACCGCCTGTGGCGATTGAGTCGCAGCCAACGCAGGACAAGTACCCGTCAACGGTTGATCATTACATTCGATGGAAGAGTTGGCTCACACGGATGGTCCCGGTCGCGAAATCGTCAATGACGCGAGCGCAACGAGCGTATCAACGAAATTTCGATGCCCGAGTCCGTCGGCCCCTTCCCTCACTGGAAGCAGGACAGTTCGTCTTCGTCAGGAAGGAATACTACAACCCTGAGAAGGAGAAACGCCACAAACTCTCGCCCATTGCGGATGGCCCCTACAAGGTCATTTCAGTGAGCCGAGACACAGTTGTACTGGAAGTTGGCGATTCTCATGAACGGTTCAGCCGCGATCGCGTCGTACAAGCCCCTAACCCGCATTCGGAAGTTGTACTGGCTCCCGGAATCCCGGACGCTCGACTGATGCCCACTGCAGAAGCACGTTCCTCGCACCGCGCAATTAGCGTTGCGCGCCCATCGAGAGGTCTCTCGGACATACCGATTCTGTCGCAGCCATCTTCGGAATCTCCGGTACACGTTCGCTCGCGCTTTACGCCGCGTGTCGAACCTCCGTCAGACGTTGTTTCAGCCCCCGTCGCCGCCCTGGCTAAGGAGGGGGAGGAGGCCAGTCAATCCCGCTTTTCAGCGAAGTCTACACCGCCGTCGCGAGCTCCTGTAAACTCTCGTGAGGCACGGCAACCTGAAGTAGGGACACCGCACGCTACCACCGCACGCGTGGAACTACCTCAGCAGACTGGAAGGACCGGCCCCGCCGATGGAAAGCCTCGTGAGCACGCTACGCAGTCACCCCCGTTAAGGGAGCACACTGCCAACCGCACTCGCGAGACGCTGCAAAGAAAACCGGACACAGACACTGTGCTGTCATCTCCCGTTGGAGGAATGAACACAGGAAGCCTGGCTCGGAACCCGGACGCTCCGTTGGCCCCCTACTCACCGGCTCCCGTCGAGAAAGTTGTAAGGACCCCCGCCGCTGCAGCGCAGACTAAGCAAGTCACGGCAGATCCCGGTGTATGGAACCCTGATGTACAGGACGCTTCGACACCCTCGCAAGTGGATGCGCAAGGTCCCACAAATGGGTTATCTGAAATTGAATCGTCTCTCATTAGAGGAAGTCTCTCTGGTACTGTACCAAGCAGCTCAGATCATCTGAATTCAGCTCACAGTATTGAAAGACTGGTTGCGTCAACCCCAGCAGGGATGGCCCACACCGCATATGCAGGAGAGCCTGATCGCCACGTGTTGCGAGATGTGCACCACACACCCATTCACGGTGACACAGCTCTGCAGTACAGGACGACGACAGCCAACCATTTGGATACGCCTCGCCAACCGGCACCCGCCGTGGCACATGAACCGCCTCCCCGTCACCAACCGTTGGAAATGGGACGAGGAAGCCTTCGCAGACTAGCGGTACGATCTCCCGAATCCGATGGGGTAGCGTCAACCTCAACGAGGAATTCAGTCGACCCTCATCAGGAAATCACATGGTCAACGCCGCAAGCGAACGCCACGAACCGTTGGACGGACTCATCACCGGCTTTGCCGTCGGAAACAGCCGTTGTACGGACTGCAACCGGAACCGCGAAGCGTGACGTTTACTCGAAGGAGTTCATTATCGACCGTATCGTCGGGCACAGTTACAACCCAGAGGGATATATTCAGTACCAGGTGCGCTGGTATGGGTACCCGCCGTCCCATAACACGGACGAACCGGTAGAGAACTTGCCCCGATCGAAAATCGTGCAGTATCACCACCGTACCAGAACGGGAATACCAGGCACGATTGACCGAGCGCTCGTTGGATAATCCACTGACTTGGTCAGGTGAGCCGTGAGCCCGGTTTTCCGGTGTGAAGATGGATGCCTTCAGAATGCGAGAAGATGGAAACCTCATGGAAGAGAAGATGAAGCTGGCTCATGAAGAGAAGAAGAAGACCTTGGATAGGAAGAAGCAAGGAAGAAAAAGAAGAAAAAGACACAAGCCCCACGAGGGAAGTTAAGCGTTTATTCGTTAACACGTAATTTCCCTCGCCTACCACTACCACGACCCCAACTATCAGGGATGGTGGACGCCAACCGTGGGAACATCACTTCGCTCCCTCAAGAGGATGGACCACCACTCTGATGAGGATGGCCTGGCTGCGCCAGCAGCGCTAGCATGGCCGCCCGCATTTGCGCGATGTCACCGGAAGCTCCCGAGGTATCCATTCCTAGTTCGCCAAGGAATTGGGCAATGATGGCCGCACGGTCCTGACTGGTCACACTCGCCGATGGCGTGCCACTTCCAACCGGAGCGGTATGGAAGGGACCACCACCGACTTGAGGAATGTTCCAAGACGGAACCTGACTCGGCCCAGCCGGAGGAGCCACGGATGGACCCGGAGTAGAGTACGCCGGCACCCTGAAGCCCTCAGCTGAGGGAAAGCCACCGCCACCGTTTGCGCCCACCCCAGTCGCGGGAGGATCATTGTCCATCATTGGATCGGCCTCCTCATAGGGTTGGAAGTATCCGTCATTGACGATGTAGCCCGTCGGATGACCCGGTGGAACAACTCGCTCGCGATCGCGGAGTGCCAATGCCTCCGGCTCGGAGATGAAGCGACGCTCTACGGGATCGTAGTAGACGTAATCACCCGCCAACGGAGTTCGGCGCCCCGGAGACCGGTCGGCTGGATTGGTACCTTGATGACGGCGACTCCATTGGATGGGCACACTGTTCCAGTCAACCTGGTCCATCGCGTCCAACAGGGAGATAGCCTCATTATAGTTGCCGGCACCGCCGAGGACGAGGGAGAGATCCAATGAACGGATGCCACTACGCACTCGCGGAGGGAGATACCACAGTCTGAACTGGTCGTAAACCTCGAAGACGAGATACGCCGCTTCGCGGGCGACCCACTCAGTGAGGACAACGGACCACCACCCGGAGAACGGATTGCTGCATAGTCGACTACCGATGTAGGTGATGCATGGCGGAAGCTCGATGTAGCAACCCCTGCAAGCCTCGTGGGCAGCCCACATCCTCGGTAGGGGAACGTAACGGCCTCGCATGTACTGCGGTCGGATGCGCTCAGCTTCAACGTTCTGATACGGTATCATGTACCCGAAACGGGATCGGGAACGACGTTCAAAACGGATCATCTGGAGGAAGTTAGACCGCGGATTATGGCGAAGATAACGGAACTCAGCACGAAGTATCGGCCTTGCCCAACACAGGTAGTTCTGGTGAACAGATGCCGATGGACCCCGCTCTGGGATGGACGGAGCCAACGCTGCTAAGCGGTCCCCATACCCCATTTCACCTTGGGTGGGGTAGAAGGCAATATCAAACTGATATTCTTCTGGGACCGGGAATTCCGATGGAGTCCGATACAACCGCTGATACGCGAGCTGAATCATCGCGATACGCGCTTGCGCCCCACTCTCACCACGACGGTGGACCAAGACGTGCGTCGGCACGGCGACCCGGTTACGCCAGTCGAAGCTGAGAGTCATCCATACGTGGAGATCGCCCGGAAGGAGTCCGCTACCATCAGCATACTGCTCGATGAGATCTTCATTTTGCACCAACGTTGGGTGGAACCAAGGCGCACCGCTGTAGCGAGAAGGCTGCTCGGCCGGATCAACGGATAACAGCTCGTCATACGACGGTAGTGCGCTCGCCGCAGGCGACGGAACCGACATACTTGGAGTGGCAGGTGTACCGCCCGAGGCGTTGCTTGGATGACCCGCAGAGGACAGAAGCGGTGCAGTCGGAAAACCGGAAAAGAAACCCGATGGCGGAAGATTGTTCCCGCCATGCGGATCGTTGTTGCTGGGATTCATCGCTGAAGGCGCGGAAGGTAAAGCAGGTCGTCGCGGGATAGGCGGAGAGTTGCTGACGTCGAGTTGTTCTCGGTGGATATCCACTTGAGTGAAGACAAAACCCGAGCCGGATACGGTACCATCACTTGACGCGGACATACTTACGCACAACGCGCTGTCGCGGCTCACGCTCACCGAATGTGGTTCTTGCTCCTTAAGGAGGGGGAGATGAAGTGCAACGCTCCTAGCGGTATCAGCACGTCGTGCGCTCATATCCCGCTCTGGCGATGCTCACCACTTTGCCGTGAAGTATGAGTGTTACACCGGTAATCTGTTTCCGTTGGAAGGGCCCCAATTTGGTTGACAAGTGTAGTGCACAGCATTGCTGGCTTGTGCCACACGTGTGTAGTGTTTTGCACCCCCGTAGGGACATTATTAGTTATTATTAGTTAATTACTACTGTACTGTCAGGGCGCGGACCACCACTACTTATGTGTGTGAGCTCCGGCTGCCCGGGTCAAAGTAAACGCAACAAGCGAGTGTCTGGCTCTAACTCAGGTTCCCTGGTGAGTGTCCACCTCCGTCTGGAGAGACGCCATCCTGTGAAGGCCTAGTTACCCACCTCGCGGAGCTCATCACATTCTTACCACCATTGTGTTTGTTTTTGTGCACGCTTTTACAGCGATTGTTATTCTTTGCCCCGTATACAGGTGTTGCCTCACTAGCAACTACCGGTGATTACCGTTGCTGTTTTCGCCACCGCCCCACTCGTGTGGACACCGTGCCGCTCTTGCGCGTCGCCCACCACTCGTGTGTCGCTGCATTTTCCGCTTTCCCACTCCGTGGTCTGTCTTTGTCTCTACACCTGTACGCCAGTCGTGACGGTGAGTCCCGGTCTTACACCCGGCTCCGTGTACTCACCACAGGTGGTTCTTTCGCTGCGCTACCCTGCTGAGGAGGACGTCGAACACCCTCGTGTGTCTGTCCCATCTTGGGGTATTGCACCACAAGGTGGTCTCGACAGAGCAGTACCTGTTGGTTCATGAAAGGGAAAGAACCAGGCGGAGAGATAACTAGAATTTCACCCTCTGATGTCCATTTATTGACATGTGCGGGGACGTTGTACCAAGTTCTTAGAGGAAGCAAAACGACGCGACAGTAAGGCTCAGAGCGATGCACAACTTCCTCAAAGCGATGCAATACGGACGTTATCAAGTTCTTATCAAATGGAGGGTTACCCGCAGCACTTTCAACTGTACATTCCTTATCCTCCCACGTTCCAAATGCACCAAAATCATAGTCTACTTCGTCCTTGCTGCAATAAAACCGCAGTATCCCACTCTCATTAAAACAATCAGCAAACAGCTCCGTGTTTACATCGCATGTAAACAGCCACAGGTTGTACAGACTCGTAACGGTTATCCAGATGGTAACGATATCGTTTCTTGCATGTTTTGGAATGATAGCATCCACCAATGCGCTCAAAAGCAAAGTACAAACATATCCAGGCCTCACACAGTGTACAATTCCGTTGAGAAGCAGGACGCCCTCTCTTTCAAAGATAGCGTATGAATCAGGGCGGCACTGCTTGGACCACTCGTAAAACCTCTTCCCCACTCGCTTAGACAAATTGCACGACAGCCAGTACGTTCGTTTCTGAGATTAATCACTCACAGGTATGATGAATCGGTAGTGCCTGTACTTACCCCTCTGTTTACGAATGGGTTGCCATACAATAGAAAGTGAAACGGAAATACGGAAAAGCGCATCCATGTGCCACAGGAGCACGGTTTTTGACGTTCTGGTTTCAATATTTGCAGTGAATAGCCACAAAACGCGCGCTCCACCCAGTTGAATGGGTCAAAAAGGATGTTAGGCAGGAAGAGTCGAAACAATTTTGGAGCTTTTGAACAGAATGGTAGATTGGGCGAAGTGTCTTTGTGCCGGCTATGGCGTTGTTGATGGGCCGGAAAAATGCAATACGTGTACAAAAGTCGCAGGAATAGATAGGAAAAAGAGGTATATAACTTTGTGAGAGCCATGGACTGACTCATTCGAAGTCGAACGAACCGGCAAAGCAGTGGCTGAGAGCGGAAAAATGAGAACTCTTTTCTCAGTTAGCGGTTTTCTTCCTCAAGCGGAAAGTGGCGAGACGAGATCAGCTGACATCCCGGTAAACGGAAAGTGCCTTAGCTCCTCCACACATAAATAACAGTTATTTTTTCGAATGCTCTTTTTTTGCACACTGTGCATGGTTTTGCACGTAATTAAAAGAAAACAGGCGGTTGGTGCCCGACTGTGCACTTTGCTCTTCACCGCGACGCGAGCGCTGTGTCATCACGTAGTGTAGATACACGTAGCGACACACAATAAAGTGCCTGCCCGCCGGCGAGAGCGCCAGAGGGAAGGGAGCATCGATTCTCTCTTGTCTCACGCTGTGAGAGGAAGACTGTGCTCGTCTTTTGCTTTACTTTGTGAGCTTGCGCTGCTCTGTGTTATATGTTGTGTTCTACTGTAATGCTGATTGACAAGCGCAATTCAGCGCAGCGGCTCGCGCGCCGCTGTAAAGGGCGCGCCGCTGTAAAAGGCGCGCCGCGCGCGCACACGTAAGGCTGTAAGATGCGCAGCAGTCGCTGAGAGAAGGCGCACGCGCCGCGCTGCCGCTTCAAGCCCTCTCTCTTCCGCGCGCCATTCGCGCAGCCCGCCCCCTCTCCTGCGCGCAGCCGCCGCCCGATTCGGGCCGCCTATAAAGCTGCCACCTTCGCTCGCCGACACCGCTCCCCCCCGCTTCTCCGACCAGCCCCCCCCGCTTCTGCCTCTGCCGCAATCCATTTCAAATGGGGGCCAGCTGCAGCTGTCTAAGAGCCGATCAGCCGCCGCGCGCCCCATCGCGCCCGCCCCCCCCCCGACGCAAGGTGCGCGCCGCAGAGCTGGCGCGACCGCAACCGCCGCAGCGCCCCCCCCGCAGCGCCACGCACCTCTTTCCGTCACGCCACCACGCGCAGCCGCCGCCGTCGTCAACCGTCCCGGGCAGCTTCGGAATGCTCTCCGTGCCGTCCGGCGCCCCCCCCCGCGCCGACGCCGCCGCGTACCCGTCGTCAAGCCTCATGGCGTCGGACGTGGTTCGCGTCGAGTCGGCGAGCATCACCGATCTCGCCATCACCATAAACGACTCGGACCTGGAACGAGCCGTCTGTGACGTGCCCAGTGGGGACGTGCCCAGTGAGCACGTGCCCGCCTCCGATCTCGTCCTCGTGGATGACGTCTCGGCGCTTTCGGCGCACTCCGACCGCCCGCAGAGCGCCCGCCGCTTGCGCAGCGTCGACCAGCGTGCCGAGGAGGCGCAGGGAAGCCAACCGGATGCGTTGCTTGCCAGGGGGTCTGTGGATCACAGCCGGCCGCCTTCAGTCATGATGCACATCTTGCATTATGAAAGCCTGGAGGTGAAGGCCAGCGTGGATCACAAGGCTGTTGTTCTGCATTCTCTCAGAAATGGACGCGCGTCTTCGGCTGATTCTTCGCTCTAAGCGTGCTGCTCTGCGGTGACCGTTTCTTGCGTTCTCATTTTGTTTGTTTTTTTTTGTCGTCCTATCCGGCTTGTTTCTTATACATACTGTGTATGTCTCCTACGGCTCCTAACTGTTACATTTTGTTTGTGGGAGCGCGCTTCCGCTGACGGAGTGCGTTGCGCTGTTGCATCGGCTCTCAATTCGTGCACGCGTGCTCTCTCTCTCTCCTGCTCATCAACACGTTTGCTTAATTTTTTTTTGATAAAAATAGTATCGCGTGTGAGCTCACATGCTCATCACGTTCATTGCCAGCTGTTCACTTTCAACCACACACCGCCATGCTGTCAACGCCTTTCTTACACCGCATCTGTCCATCTGTGCACTGCCGCTGTCCTGCCCACCCGCTTCTCCCTCAGCTCTATCCCCCATTCGAAACCCCGCCACTGCGCCGCCGCGTCTCAGCGCAAAACTCACCATGAAGCCCACTCCACAGCACCACTTCAGCAACCTCACAATCGGCGTTCTAGAGCTGCAAGGCGATTTTGCGGAGCACACCGCAATGCTGCGTCGCTGCGGAGCCGGAAAGGTAACCGGCGTTCGCGAAACGCATCACCTCCAGCACATCGACGCGCTGGTAATTCCAGGCGGCGAATCCACCGTCATAAGCAAACTGCTCGTCGATTTAAAGTTGATGCAGCCCATTCAAAAGCTCGTCGCCGAAAACGCTCTCCCGGTGTTCGGAACATGCGCGGGCTGCATTCTGCTCGCCGCTCAAATCAAACAGAGAAACGAACAAGCGCGCATTGGCGTGCTTGACGTCGTCGTGGACCGTAACGCGTATGGCTCGCAGATTCACTCTTTTGAAGTTCACCTTCGTTCGAATCGACTGCCCTTTATTGACGCCCCGCCCTTGCGCGCTGTGCATATCCGCGCGCCGGCTATCGTGCATGTTGGTGAGCGCGTTGACGTGTTGGCTACTTTTAATCACACTCCCGTTTTGGTTAGACAGGGTAATATCCTGGCGTGCACGTTTCACCCGGAGCTCACTGAAGACACTCGTATTCACAAGCTCTTCTTAGAAATGGTTGCGCAACACAAGCGATAACAAACTGCTCACAAACACCACGCGTGGAAAGGCGTGCCGCTTCTGTTGTGTACCATACGGGCTCCAACTTTGATTCATGCATCTTGTTGGTCCAAGTTCGGCGCTGTTGCCGCGCTTGTTTCCACGTGCTGTATCAGCAGCTTTGCCACGTCGGAATGACGTCCATTGTGAGCTTCATCAAGAGCGGTCTTGCCGTACTTGTTCTCCACAACCGCTTTAGCGCCGTGTTTTAGAAGCAGCTGAACAACTTGTTCCTGCCCAGTAAGCGATGCATAATGTAAAGCAGTAGATCCCCAAGTGTTTACTTGGTCAATTGAAGCATTCTCGTTGAGCAGCAGTTGCACAATCTCCGCGTGCCCGTTTGCGCAGCATAGGTGAAGCGCGCTGTTTCCGGATTGCTTGTCGGTGGCTGACATCACTGCTGGGAGAAGCTTGTTTAGAGCGCTGTTCTCTTGCTTGTACCTTGATATGATTGACTTTGCTAGCGGTTCATCGCCTGCGCGAGCGGCTTGTCGAAGCTGTTCTGCGCTTGACGCCACTGTGAAGTGTTCATTGTCCGACTGGCACTGCATTGGCGTTGCGACCGTTTGGAGGGCACTTGTACAGGCTTACCAGCGGTGTCCGCGCTAACAAGTATACGTTTCCGGACGTTAGCGTTCCTACTAGCTCTAGCTAGCTAGTAGAGATACTAGTTACTAGCTAGTAGAGACCTTCGGCTATGACGGCGTTGTTCATGCGTGATAAACTGCACCGCTGTACACTATTAGGGTTCAAATACAGTGGGAGTTGATTAATTCATTCAGCAAATTGTGGCGGAGGCTGGCCGTGGTGTTGCACCATCACCCAGCGGTCGTTAGCGAGCGATATCTACGCAGATGTGCGCATATGAGAAAGTGGAGCACAAACTCAAATCGTGTGACCAAACAGAAAAGGCACCAAGTGGATGCCGAGAAGCAGCCACAACTCGCAAGCGAGCATTCTGAACAATGACGTCAACACAAGCAGCGTGCGCAGCAGCGTCAGCCGTCAAGCAAGCAGCAACACAAGCCGCCAAGAACATTCCCAAATCGCTATCAGACGAGTTATTCTGGGTACGCAACATGCCCACGAGGGCGATCGCGCACTTTCTAATGGGTTACGAATCGCGTCTAGCACCGCACGACGAGCTGTTCGACAAGGTGAACGCGTCCGGATTGATGCGATCAAAACGGCACTTCAAACACTGTTTGAAGATGATGCGCCTGCAGAAACGCGTGGATGTTGTGTGTTTGGGTCCGCAACGAGTGGGCAGTTCTACACGCAAATTCGCTGTCAAACTCACTAGTAGGGGAAATGCGGTTTATCGTTATTATCGTAACTGCGAGAGGTGGCAGGTGGAACACGGTGGCGAACGCCCGAAACGGCCCGGCTTGACGGATGCTTTGTGAATGTTGTCTCTCTTTTTTTTTTGCGCGCACGTTGCGGCGAGGTGCATGCCATTGCGGGGTTGAAAGTGAACTTGAAGACGGGACGGCTGGAATACGGACTTGTACGTTAATGGCGGGATCACACATGAAGAACGCATACGTGCCTACTGGTGGTAAAGAAAAAAGTGCACCTGACCGTTCCTCGCCTCAGCGGAGGCGAAGTAATGGGCTGCATTTTGTACAGAGCAGCGTATCTACACTGCACTGCAGGTATGTGGCTCATGAGCTAATGAGAACGGAGGAAGGCAAAGGCGCGCGGACAAGACAGCAGTCGCATGTCCGCTTGTCGGCGCCGTTCGCAATGGCTCCGAGCGCAGTAGATCGAACGCAGCTGGCACCAACAAAGCGTCGCCACGTGGCAACGCCCGCACACAAGCGCCAATCGGCCCGCGCCAAGCGGCGTCGATAAGCGGCCGACAATCACACGCAGCCTATCATTGGCCGATTCCAACCGTAACAAGGCGCCTTCGCACATTCGTTGAGCATATCTTTATAACTACGATACCCCCCCCCCCCCCTTCTCACATCGATCTGCTGTCTCTCCCTCCCCCTCCCCTCCCCCTCCCCCTCCCCATCTTCCTTCCTTTATATCGCCCTTCGAAATGGCTTTCGTTCTCTCAAACCCGCTACTCTCCCTGCGTGCTCACAGTATCGCCTCCACAGATTCCGCCTTCTGTCCCCGTCACACAGTGAACCCCGTCGTCGCACCAACTCACAAATCGCATCTCACCCCCGTCCGCTCCACATCCATTCGCGCCTCAGCCACCAACGGACTACAGCATACGCAGTCAAAACGTATCCTCGTCTTGGGAGGCGACGGCTTTTGCGGTTGGCCTACCACCCTGTATCTCAGCGAATTGGGTCATGATGTCGTAGTCGTTGACAATCTCTCACGCAGAAAGATTGACCTCGAGCTGGAATGTGATTCTCTCACACCTATTCAAAGTATAAGTCAGCGTCTGTCCGCATGGCGTTCCGTTTCTTCCCGTCACGTGCGATTTGTTTATCTTGACGTCGCGAGAGAATATGATCGTCTTCTCGAATTGCTAGTTCGGGAAAAACCCGATGCCATTGTTCATTTCGCCGAACAACGCGCTGCGCCATATTCTATGAAGGCAAGTCGACAGAAGAGGTATACCGTTGACAACAACGTCAGCGGCACACACAACTTGTTAGCTGCCATTGTTGAATCCGGCTTGGACGTCCATGTTGTACATCTCGGTACCATGGGTGTGTACGGGTACGGCACATCTGGAGGCGAGATTCCCGAGGGCTACATCAATGTCGTCCTGCCAGGAGGCAGAGAGTCACGCATCTTGCACCCCTCATACCCCGGTTCAGTGTACCACGCCACCAAGTGTCTTGATCAGATCTTGTTCCAATTCTACCAGAAGAATGACTCTCTCAGGATAACCGACTTGCATCAAGGCATTGTGTGGGGCACAAACACCACTCAAACGCGCAAGGATGAGCGCTTGATCAATCGCTTCGACTACGATTCAGACTACGGTACCGTGCTTAATCGCTTCCTCATGCAGGCCGCACTTGGCGTCCCACTCACCGTGTACGGAACTGGTGGTCAGACCAGAGCCTTCATCCACATTCAGGACACAGCGCGTTGCATCAGTCTGGCCATTGCCAACCCCCCGGAGCCGGGCGCTCAGGTTGAGATTTTCAACCAGGTCGCTGAGACTCATCGCGTACGTGATCTGGCCAAACTCATTTCTGACAAGACTGGATGCGAAGTGAAGAACATAAGCAACCCAAGGAACGAATCGGCCGAAAATGAGCTCGACGTGGCCAACCGCAAGTTCAGAAGCTTGGGGCTGGAACCGACCACGTTGGAGATGGGTCTACTTGATGAGGTGGTATCCATCGCAGATAAGTATAAGCATCGATGTGACAAATCTAAAATTCTGCCCAATTCGTTCTGGAACAAGAATCGGCGTCGTGAATGTGAGCAGTTTGGTATGAGTGTTTCTGATCTTGGAGCTTATTCTGTCGCTGAGGAGGAAGCGATGCTGTATAGTTTGAGTAAGGGCGATATGTCTAAGATGGAGAAATTGCGTCAGGTTCTGCAAGGGTCATAGATTTGATAGTCAAGTGGAATGAGTAAGCGTAAATATGTCGAGATGGAGACTGATGCTCTAATTTGGACGAAATGTGCCCTGTTACACCCCAGGTGATAAGCGCCTTTTGCTCTTCTAGTAATGTTTGCTTGTAGGTTTGGAAACGAGTGCCGAACACGAGCTACGGAGCTTATGAATGTGGTTTAAACCTGTATCAGCACACGTCAGCGTAATACATCTCCGAAATCCCTAGCTCGCGCGCATGTCAAAAGCGTCACCGCATGCTGCAACAGCACGACAAGGAACAAAACAAAAAAAAAAAGTAGAGAAGCGGCAGAACGTCAACTGTTATGTGCAATTATATCTCAACACGAGCAACCTTCTGCGTACGACGACGAGGCGTTTCCAGCGGTGGGTCGGATGTTTCCGCCTTGTGAGCTTTCTGAAACGCAGAGTTCCGGCGTCTCTAAAATCTTGCGTAGCAGTTCTTCGAAAGTTTGTTGTACACCGGTGGCGGTTTTGGCGCTGGACTCGACGAACAGGGTGCTTTGTTGACGCGCGAATTCTACACCTTCTTCGCGGGAGACTTGTCGCTTTTCGATGTCTATCTTGTTTCCTACGATCATCTTAACGGCGCTTGGTCGCGTACTGTACATGGCGACTTCCTTTAGCCAGATTTCTTTCAACGAGTCGAAGGTCTCTCGCTTTGAAACGTCGTACACTAAGATTACTCCGTGCGCGCCGCGCTGTTGTGTTTTTAGATGATTGATGAGGTTCGGGAAGAGTGTTAGAGGGCGGAATGTAGCCGGAAGGTGTGCGTGTCAGTTAAGATGAGAAAGTGGTTTTGCTTACGTAATAGGCATTTGTGAGAGTTCGAAACCGTTCTTGACCCGCACTGTAAGAAATATACAAATTGGCGAAGGTCAGTCAGTGGGCTTGCGCGGAAAGACGCGTTGGCGGGCAGAAGGCGAAAGCGGGGTGAAGCAAAGTGCAGTGATGGACTTACGTATCCCAGATGGTCATTTTGACGCGACGATTGTCCACTTTGAAAGCTTTGACCTTGAAGTCGACGCCAATGGTGGGCTGCATAGGCTCGAAGACATCGTCGGTGAAGCGGAGCAGAATGCTGGACTTTCCGACTCCGCTATCCCCAACGACCAGGATCTTGAAGGTCTCGTCGAACTCCATGGGGACGATGACGGACGGGGGCGACACGCCGAATCGGTTGGCAACGCAATTGTTGACTGCGCACAGAACAAACGCACAAACACGAGTTCACCTTCTGTTGGGTGCCGCTGCTGGCAATCGTGAATCATTCGCGTCCGCTTGCGCCCACTGTTTCGCGCTTGTCTCCACGGCTGCCGTGGCCCATCGTCACGCCAACCTTCACAAATATTTTTGCCAATCTTTTTAACTTTTTTCTGACCGCCGCATCTATTACAATTATCCACCGGTCTGTCTTCCTCCTTGCTGAGATCACCCGAGTCGCACAAGCCCCTCCTTCATCCAACGGCATGTGGCTAGATGCCGTCATCTCCAGCTGTACAACGCCCACCCTCACCAGCTTCCTCATCCTCCTCCGACTTTGAAATCCAAGCTGTCACAACAGCAGACGGAATACGAAAGCCCTCAGCAGAGGAGAACCCAAAATCAAAACAGCTCTCGAAACAGCCTTCCACCACTCTCAACGGTCTAGTTCCGTATGTGGGCGCTTCCTCATCCTCCTCCGACGAAGCTGATACCGCCGCCCTCCCCACAAACCCAACCCGCGCTAAAAAGCGCGTACGATTTTCAGATGGCGTTGAACCTAACAAGCGGGTACGCACGGCCAGCGACGATGCAATGCTCGAACGAAATGACGTGAGTTTGACGGAGCACGCTGTTTTGCAGGATGAAGAGTTGGATGAGGAAGCTTCCATTGTGGCTGAATTGGCCCATTTTGAAGCTGTTGTTGCTGATATTGGTAGAGATTACGACGCCGTTACTGCCGATCTGCAAGACGCTGAAGACATGCGCGAACAAGACACGCAAAGACGCCTGGAGCAACGCGTCAAGTCGTTGAGACAGCGCTTGCGTAGCGCGGAATCGTCACGCTTGGGAGAACGCGATCACTCTATGAGAGATGTAGACGCTGCTAATAATGAACTGGATGACGGAGATGGTTATCTCGATGATATCCAAATAAAGGGTGTTCTCAAGGCGAAACTCAAAGCAAAAAGCCATTCATAGTACCGAACGTCGTGCCGCACATGTTTATTAATGATCTTAACACCGTGCCCAGCTACCCGAAACTCTCCTAGCAGCTGTTGCTCCCGTCTTTTACGGAAACATGCTAGAGCAACGACAAGCTGCGACTAGAGCGTTATCCAAGCATCTTTTCCCGGTTGCCGCGAACACCGGTTGATGCCTCTTGTTTCCTTCTCGTGGCTGGCAGCGACAACATTTCGAAGCACTCGCTATGATACGAGAACGGCGGTGGTGCAGTTGGACGGTGACTACGCAGAGTGAGGAGCGCGACGGACGAAGAACGAGTGACACGAGCAGGAAAGAGATGAACAAGTGCTGCGCATCAGAATGATGTGAAAAGGTAAGCATGCCATTAGTGAAAGCACTCCCCCCCCCCCCCCCCCCCCCCCCCAAAGACACCCAAACAAAGCACAGGTTGACGAAGAATACAACTATAACGGTATCTTTCCTTTCCAGTGACTCCATTCAACGCGTTTCGCAGCCAGTACAAGCTGTTCGTACACGTCCCTTGCAAGTAGACGGTAGCCGTTTCCATTGAACGTTGCACATGATTTCTCCTGCCTCAGCGTATGCGCGCCCATGGCGGTGGTTTTCATAGTTTCAATTCCGAGCGACACGGAAATTGCAGACGGCTTGATCTCTTCTGCCACCTGCTGGACAAGATGTTTCATGCGCGAATTGGCACTCGTTACCACTGCGTACCGTTCGTCCTTATGAGAATACACGTTTGGTAAATCAGCAACTATAACGTGCTTGCCCAGTAGTGCCAACGCCCTTGCAATATCGGCTACGTCTTGTGGAAAGCGCTGATCGGTCAAATCATCATGCATTCCAAAGAAGAGCACAACGACGTGGGCGTTGGAAAACGGTTTTCTTCTGATGAAGCGGTGAAACAGAGTGGGTCCGTTTTGGGCGGTGGGCCGCCAATCGGCGGCTGTGGAGAACATCTTTCCACAGGTGATTACGCTCCATAGCATTCTCAAGTTGGAGGTTTCGCGTTCCTTTCGGATGAGATGGTTTATTCGCGAGCATAAGCCTGTGTGCCCGAACGCATCTCCTATGCCTTCTGCTGTTCCGTCGCCTAAGAGAAGAATTGTTCGATGGTATTGACTGCTGACTGGCATTGTGCTGTACTCGACGGTTTGGGAGATGAAGAGCAGGACGCGGTGCAAGGCTAGACGGAAGTAGAGGTAGATAACGCCGAGCGTGTCGAAGATACGGTCGAGAACAGCCATGTTGACGCGGGAGGTGATGGCGGTGATGGCGGTGATGGCGGGGCGTTTGTGGGATGGGGAAAGATTGAAAGGTGTGTTTGGGTGCAGAAGATGCGTACCCTTTTTACGCTATTTGAAGCATGTGCAAAACCATGGGGTGAGGAGGCGGATGGACAAGTTTTTGTGGTGTGCAGCAAGCGTGCCGCCATTTTTGAGTAAAATTCACAAGTGGCGCAGCGCGGCGGAAGGCATTGGTCGTTTAGTTGGGCTGTGTCCGCAAGATGCACCTCACCGCTGGTTTTGGCGGCTTGTAACTGCTAAGGGTTAGCAGTCAGAAGGGCTTTACTTGAGAGTTGAGACGAATTTTTTGCCAAAAAGGTAGCTGAAGATGAGAGAAACCTGTTTTTCTTTTTTGTAATTCGCCCAATTATGGTTTTGTAAAAAGTTGACTTCTAGTACAGATCCAAATTAAGGCGGAGAACAGAGTATGTCTATCAAGATGTGAATTGCAGGAGCTTTGGGTTTTGGGAGTGCCACAATCGGCAAAAATGTACCCTTCGTAGCTTCAATAAAGTGGCTGCAAACTTGAATGTGAAGTACACAAGGGTAAAAGCTTTTGCGTCTTCCGTTTAGCAGAAAGAATAGTAGATAGGCTGTACAAAGAAGCGATTTAGTTGTGGTTAACGTTTATTGTGTAGCTGTTGGCTCTTTTTCCAATTCGTGCACCGTTAAAGAAAGCAAGAACGTCCGTTATCTTAACACTGCCGCAACTAATAAGTTAGTTTTGCCACAGTTTGCACTATTGCGGTTTATACTAACAAGATTCAGTGCTACTAGCCAAAACAGAAAACAAGTTTCAAGAGACGATAAGAAGTCCAAGCTTTGTCCTTGTCTCAAGTTAAGCGCTTGTTTGTCTACCATCGGTGCGGGAGATACCAAAAGCTGTGCAAAATTTTACATTTTTTAATGTTTTGAATGTGTTCCAAGATAAGCGCTTCTGACTGCTAACCATTTACCATTGGTATTGCGCTGTCGCCTGAAGAGGCTCTCTGCTTGTGCTTGTACTACTAAATGCATTGCGCTCTTTCCTGAGCTTGCGCACCGCCTGTCATAACTTTCCCACTGAGCCCGACGCACTGCGTGCGACAAAACGAAAACACCAGCGCACAGGTGGTAGCAATAGTAGCTACCAAACGCAACCGCTTCTCACATGATCGCGTGCTCCAACCACAGGCGCTCACCGCCTCAACAGCCGCCGCCAGCAAAACTCTCGTCCACTCCCGCGCCGCCACGTGGCGCTGCGCGCCCTCCAGCCAACCACGCCAAAGCAAGCACACTGCCCAACCGAAAGCGCAACTCAAAAGCTCCCAAACGAAAGGCGCGCATATCCAGCAGCGTCAGCTCCGTGCAAGACGGGACGCACCCCTACACCCCCAGCCGCAATGAGCGTATCCGCCGCTCTACAAACCCTTCCTGCAGATGTGCTGTCGCTCATTTTCCAACGCCTGGACTTTCGCTCCCTCTGCAACCTCAGCGAGACCAACTCCGTCCTGCACGCCCTCGCAAGTAGCGAATCAACATGGCGCCATATAACCACGCGTCGCTTCAGGGTCAATACAAACGCCCAGCTGCCGCGCCCGCTCGCGCTTTCGGGAAACCTCTCGTGGAGAACGCTCTTTTCAAACTGGCACGCTCAACGTCGAATGCCCATCTCAAGAACTACCGGACCCACATTCACCGTCTTTGCAAAGGGCGATCCATTTGTTCCGCAGATTCAAATGTGGATTTGCGTTTCAAGTGCCGATGACTGTCGCCTTCGAGATGGCGCATTACGCCTTCGACTCGTCGTTCAGAACATTTCAGAACCGTGTATACTTTTGCAACCTTCTCAGACGCACATTGCCTTCACCGAGGGCGGATGCATATGTCCTCAACCGCCGTCTGATTCCGCCCGAACGCTCACCATTGTGCAAATCGCTTGTGAAAGCTGGCACTCCAATGAACCTTCACACCGCCTTGTTGATACTGACAAACCACTGTTTTTGGAGCTTGATGAGTTTGCCGTCATTGTCATGGACCTGCGCCTTGCAGATACCGTTTTTGAGGTGGACGTCTTGGAACGACTTGAACATGTGCGCATTCCTGTCATCACTCATTGCTTTCAGGAGGCTGTTGCCCCGTTTTTGGACGGTGTCATTTGGGAAGCTTACGAATTTCTACCGGGTGGATGGTGGGTACGTCGCGCCTGATTCACTCCCGTATTCGCCCCTTTTGTTGCATCATTTCAACCGCCCTTGTGGCTTTACGCTAATTGACGGAGTGCAACTTTGCTTAACGCTCCCTGCGCTTCGCTGTGCGAACAAACGCACCGTCTCTTTTGACGCGCGACGCGCACACTCTTGGAGCACATGCGCAACTGATTGCTACGCCGCTTTTTCTCTCCCCATCTCCGTAGCGGAGCTCACAAACATATTGGATAGACACGTCACCACGTCACCACGTCACCACACCCAAAATTGGCAAACTGTAGAAGAACCCGCCCATCATGCATCATGCCTGTGCACCGTCATCATGCAAAGCAACACTGCAAAACACGCCATGCTGCAAATGCATTTATTGTACAGCGTTATAAAACCTCAAAGCTTCTCATGTAGCCTACGGCACTCTTCGTTCATACTCTGCTCACCTAGGCGACAAGCCCTCCGAACCCCTCCACCTCGTCATGGGGCCTCATCTTAAAATGCATTCCCACCTGCCTGCGCGGAGGGAGGACGTTCTGCGCAGCGACGCTTCTGGGCGTGAGGCGATGTTGTAGCAGTGATTCTACCGTCTGAGAAACGAATACGCAAAATCCAGTGCTATCACCATCGCAGACGGGCCCCAGCGCCCAGCCGAGAATGCCCCATTTGGAGTCGCGTACAGGGGTGCGAGCGGTGTAGCGAAATGGGAGCTTCGGTTTGCACAAGCACAGCATTTCGTTCTTCCGTGATTTGCACCGCACATCCAAAAAATAGCCATCTGTGCAGCGGTCACACGTAGTGTTCGAAACCCGAAACACACTACAGTCCGTGATATTTCAGAAAATTGTGAAATGAGCCTTATCATAAGGCTCTACCTACCGACATTCCCAAATCTGCAAAACTGCACTCGGTGACCTCCACGGAGGGGTTTCGGCCACAGTCTCCAGAACCCCGCAACTTTATTCCTTCGCAGCCGCCTCTACTTTCCAGCGTCGCCCCTTCCGCATAGCTCAAAAGGACAGACGGAGCTCAAATTCCCATTCGCCGAAGTTTCGCTGTCTGAAACAGCCAGAGCCATTCTCGGGGATGGCGTCAAAAATGAAAGAGGTCGTCAGGGATTCGTGGAACCAGCCAACTGAAGGTCATTGCGTTGCTTGTGGTGAAAATGACAAACGGAGGCCAACGAAAGCTTCATTCTTAAGTCGTACACAGCTCCTGAAACGATCTCAAGTCGATACAGGAACCCTTCCAAACCCTTTCGTCCGGAAGGATCCTGGCTTTTTCCTGCTTTGTACATCATGCCGCTCTCCTAAGAACGGCTGGAATGTGATTTGCGATGTAAGAAGGTACGGCAGCAAGTCACGTTCTGCTCTTCAAGCATGGAAAGTTCGAGCCTCTGCACGTGAAGCTAAGCAACGTACAGACTGTTACATATGTATAAAACTTGGTTGTCATTTTGATTCAAGCATCCGCACAAAAGCAAACTTTAAGTTGTTCTCCGTTCTGCTATATAGCGCTTGCGTACAAGAGCTCTTTTGCTCCGAGCTTTCTAGAAGGTCTGGACTTTGTGTTGAGGATGGGCGATTTTTGCTGCATCAGATTGGAGAAGTTCGGTTCTGTTCTCTGCACCACAATAAAACGAGACACGCAAATGATATTGCTGCTACTGAGGAACCAACTCTGCGGGGTGCCTTATCTGGGTACTGTATATTTAAAGGTCAGGGTTGTTCCGGGTTAAGTGCTGTGCTGAGGCCGCTTCCTAATCTCAAGATGGAAACGCTGGAGGACACAGAGGTTTTTTGTGAGTATGATGATGCTGTTGACATCTATTCAGGTGGCAGTCTCAAGTTTGAGGATGTTGCGGGGAAGCATGCTTGCGGCAATTGTCGCTACATCGTTACAAGAGGAGCGCAAGCTATTCAGCCTTCCTTCGATACACTGACTCTCACGGACGCAACTGATAGATGTTTAGTGGACTGCATTTTGTTTGCACTAGACAAGGCCGCTTGTAATACTGTGTTTATGAGGGGTTTTGACGGTATCACGCACGCAGCCAACGATTTGAGGTCTGCAGCAATCGCTCCTTTTTCGGAAGCCCCTGCGTCTCGGTTTCTTCCCATAAAGGCTGTGTTTACTACTCGGAAAGCCTTGGCCGCTCTTAGCACAAACGGGTTTGACGTGACAAACCGAACGGTTGAGTCGAGAATTGGTTCGGTTCTGTCGGCAAAGGATGTGCATCTTTATTCGCTTTCTAGAAAGTTTCGATGTTATGCACAAGTCGGGGCACTCTGCCCAATCGTTGGGGTTGTTATGACTCTAACAAAAGGTGAAAGTGTGACAATCACACTAAAAGAGAAGCGCAAAATGCTGGCAGAGACTGGAAACAGATTTATGCGAAGCAAAGAAAAGTACTATCGTGGTGATTGGTCACTCTCTGATGAGATAGCAGCAGTTCCCCCTCGTCTTTGGGCTTCATTCATTCTCGAGATGGCTTCTGAAAAGCAACTGCTCTCCTGGAAAGTTGCAGCTGCAGCAATAGGCAAGAAAGTTGTGGATATGTTTCCAGTCCTTAATGACTTCACCAACATTCCGAGAGAGGAATTTGACAACTTCGCACAGCAACGCTTTGTTCATAAAAGCGCAGACGAAACAGGGCTCAGAAGGGTTGACTTTTTACTTTGCATTAGAGCTTTGAAAGTTATCGAACAGATGACATACTCTCAGTCGCGGTTACGTATCGGTCCTCTCACTATGACACTTTCAATTGCCGGTATTGCCGAGTCTAGTCCCTCATGGACTAGTGTTCTTCACTCTCTTGGCCTAGCGACGTCTTACGACGCTATGGAAAGCTTTAAGAAAAGTCTAATAGCTAAGAGGGAGCAGTCAACAAGAGGGGCATTCGAAGGTGTCAATACTACTGACCGATTGGTTTCAATTCAGCTGGACAACTTTGACATCTTACCCTTTCACAGCATGAAAGCGTCGGGTAAGGCCTTACCCATGGTAAGCGGTACTGCAACTCAAGGTATTGTGCAATCTAGAAAGCGTCCCAGACTTCATTCTGCGGTAGGAATTAACCGCAGTACCGAAGAACCTGGGGCCTTGGTTGAGGCAGACACTTCATGGAGGAGTCCCTCAACAGTCCTCGTGGATCGTGCCACTTTCAGTTCAAGTTTTAACTCTGTCGCGGTCCAGAATATCCTTGAAGACTTTTATGATATGGTGTTTGGAGTTGTGCTCAGCCGCCGGGATGATTTGCTGGGATCGTCGGCTTCTTCACAGTTCCAGCGAAGGACTGCAACATTGCCGTACAAGAATCAGGGGGTTAACTTCCGCACTCTTCTTTTGTCATGCTTCAGTCCGCATGGTGGCTCCGATCGTTCTGCTCCCTACCTGTTCGACCAAGATGTCTTGTTCGTGGATATATGTCGAATGAGTGCTGCAGACATTCTCACCATACATCAGAAGTTATCCCTCATTAAGTACTTACTGCAACTCGGGGAGGACGGAAGTCCTAAATATGTCGTTGTTAGCGGGGATCAGCCCACGTACCGCATGCTTGTCAAGATCTGGAGACAATCTTTTCTTGAATCCAAAAGGGACACGGCCGAGAACTCACCAACAAATGAAGTTAAGGTTCACGAGTGGTTAATCCCGTTCCCGGGTTTCTTCCACGTCGAAAAGCAGAGCCTTTATCCATTGTGCAAAGAAATGCAACACGGGCTTGGGCTGACCGAGCTTTCCGGATGCTGTGGGCTCTCTAAGAGCCAAGTAGACAACATTCTGAAGCACAGTCATGCCAGAAATAACCGCGCGGTCGTATTCAGCATTTGCGCAGCTCTCGTGATACACACAGTTGACCTGATTCAGGCAGAACGCCCTGAGTTGAAGGACTCTGTCATGGAGATTATGAACCGAGATCACTCTTCTACCAAGTCTCAGTCAACACTCTTCAAGTGCACTACAGATCTAGTGACCGGTTCAATGATTGAAGCAGGTAGAAAACTTCGAAAAGGTGTTTTCGACCTGTTTGCAAACGATCCGAACGGAACGCACATTGTGCACACAGTGCTCTTTACGTGCCTCCTACCGACTGTGGGTTTTCACGTCCTTTCACGCACGGGTCACACAGATGTTCTATACAGCTTCTGGCTCCGATTGAACAACGTTCTGCACACGTCCGGTCATTTGAAGTACCAAGAGTTGTACCTCTTCTACTCATTTTTTCGATCCATCATGCCACGGATTGTATTCGAGGACCTCTACAACAACAAGCCCGGTGCCCTCGTAGCTCGTGTTCCTTCTTTTACGGCAGGTTCAAGGTCCGCCTATGACGAACGTGGATGGACGTACGTACACTTGGATGAGGCGTTGGAGATGTTGATCATCAGACTAGTGAAAGGTCTCAATCAAGTCACTCTGCCGTACCTGGAGAGCGCCGGAGCCTGGCTTTTAGACGTGGCTAGTGCTAGGCTCTTAATAAGGAACGTAACGGCTGCTGCCCGCTTGTACAGGCCATCGCGCAGTGGGGATGACACTGGGGAAGGAATCGGGCCCCTTCTTCATTACGACAAGAGCTCTATTCAAAGCAAAAGTGTGAAGGCCATGGTGGAACTTATGCGGGCAAAAGGGTTCCTCGGACATGACCACAGGAGTGGAGATAAACTTTGCAACGTTCTCGGTGACCATACGGCAACCTTGAATGACGCAAAGGCTCAGGAGCTAATCATGAAGTGTGACATTTACGGGAAGAAGACAGCTGAGCTGCACGCAAGCGCCCTCTTTCCTGATGTTTTCGGGAAGTTAACAAAAGAAGATTACGAGACGGAATTTAGTGGAAAGCGGTTCAGAGGCGTGTGGACGAAGGCTCGACAGATACCGACGGCAGGTATCGTGATGGAGTCAGAAAAGAAGCACACAGTTCTAAAGTCATCTAAAGTTACGAAAGACCCAAAGAAGGCATTATCTGATCGTCGGTATGTTCTCAGCAAAGTAATGACTACTCTAACGCTAGCTGAACATGCTGCGTTGAGTTCCGGAGATCACGAAGGTGCAGAACATGCTAGAAAGCAATGGAATGTGTTATATTCCGCCCGTCATATGGCCTCCCCCTTTGCAGATGCCTACAGGTCTTTCGAGCAAGGCGCAGCTGGCATGCGCTATGCGCAAAAGAGTCATATTCTGAATGCTTTAAACTTAGAAGGGTTTCAGGAAGGCGAAGATGGCGACGATGTAGGCATTCCGGTTCGGGAAACCAAAGCAGTTTCGTTTTATTACGACTATCAGTTTCCTTCATATGCATCAGTCATGGTTGATGTGATGAACCACATATGGACTCGTGGAACCGACGAAAGACGAGGAAACTCCATCTTCCATGTCACAGTAATGAAGCTTAAGCATTTCCTTAGACCGTGGTTCTCCGGCTCTAGAGGCAAACAATTACGGCAACTGCACCTACATGTTGATGACCCCTCCATTGTAATCCCCCAGAAGCATGGGGAGCAAGCAAGACGGGATGCGACGCGTAGCATGGACGAGAACACGGCAAGAAACGGAAGTGATGAACTGAACAGCATAGGGTTCTTGCTCCCAATCACTGTTCCCTGGGGAACAATTACGAGCTCAAGACGTAGCCGAGATGCAGTAAGCTCAGTGCACTTATTCTGCGGGGCAGTTGCTGCTATGGAACTGGCGGAGGAGAGCAGCATTGATGTGTCTGTCTTTTTGTATGGAGGATGCTTCTGCTTTAAAAGCAGCTGCGTGGGTAAAGGCTTCGAAGACCTCCTACCCGAATTGGCACTGCGCACCGACATGGGCAGCTTCCCTCGGGACGGAGAGGTGTTTATCGGTCTCAAGGAAGATCTCTTATCAATTGGATGCAGCAACGGAGAAGGTGCACCAGGGCAAGCAGTTAGCTCAGATTCATCACAGGCAACAACTGCTAACAACGGACCCACAGTATTACCGTCTGGAGTCAGTCATCCCGATATGGCTGGATACGATCCCCGAAATGAGCTTGGTGAACGTAGACATCAAACAGAAGAGGATGATTTGCTTCGAGTTCCAAGGACAGCTGTATTGATGGTATCGAATGGCGGTGGACTACAAATATCAGGTGTTTGTATTAAGCATGGTGAGGCTGAGACGAGATTCGTAGCTGCGTTCAAGCATTTTGTATCACCACTGCTCTCGGAGGAGAGTGAGAAGGATGTATTCAAGTATAATGATGGGCACCACTCTCCTTTGCCTAGTCATCTAAGGTGTGCAAGTATCGTCTTGTCTAAAGACACAGACGTGACAATGATACTTTGCCTTGCAGAGCGCATGCATGGAAGAGGTGTCCTACACGTGCTTGGCGAACACGTCATAGAGATCGATACGCTGGTGCGTAATCTTTCTCTAAATGGGAGCAACCAAAGTACGCTTGCCTGTGTTTATACGCTCGCTGGGTTCGACTTCACACCCGGTTCGTATGGGGTTCGCCATAGCCATTTTTTAAGCGCAGCAGTAAGACAGAGAGTAATGTTGGGACACTTGGAAAGTAACTCAGATCCTACAGCCTTCGAACTGGCAACTGTATTGGCTTATCTGGAGAAGAAAGGCTATAGAAAATTGCTTACGTTGGCAGAGAAAGATGACGCAATGCAGAAGTGGAACACCGAGTCGTGCGATGCCGCAGAGATTCGAAGGAGAACGAGGACAATATTTGCAAGCCCTCATGTAGTGGGCTCTGAGGAGTGGGTTTTGGATGCACGGAGACATATATATGACGGGGCGAGGTCGGTCGCCGAACTAATCGCCCCAAAGCAGCACATTTATCTCCAAGCATCCCGTTCCAAGTTCGTTGTGTTCACGTATTGGTCGCAAGCGCATTGGGATGACCTTTCTCCTGACGTTTTGAAAGGATGTGATGAGAGTAACGGTTTCGATGTTTCGGGGAGTGTTCTGTTAGAACGGGAGGACGATGTGAAGATTCTGTCCAAACAAATGAATGAACTTGTCGCAAGATGCAAGTGCAAAGGAAATTGTTCGAACAGAGTTTGCTCTTGTATTAAAAGAGACAGAAAGTGTATCAGGTGCGAATGTGACGCAGGCACTTGCCGTAATAGAGCTACCACATCCGGTATGATATACAATGCTAACGCAGAAGACGCCGATGGCATGGAAGTTGAAGAAGATCAAGAGGACGGCTCCGATGATGAAGTGGTGACATCATTGCAAGTGACGGAGTTAAATTGTGACCTAGAGTGCAACTTAGCTAACGATGATGAAGAGACAGATGCATGCTCTCCCTGACTATTCAAGCCTGAGTACGCACATTTACTGAAGGTCGAAATACAAATGTACCTCACAGCAAGTCCTTGCTGCCCGTTTATTGAGACACATCTTGCAGTTACGGGACGTCAAAGAAAGACAATTTCCCACATCCGTCTCTTAGTCCTTTAGGAAATGCCTTTTCAAACGAAGGAAGTAGAAGTACAGCTCGTGATGCGCCATGACAAGCCCGGGCTATCCAGCTCATGTATAGAAGTTCCACATCGTTTGGAGGGGGATACTTTTCTAGGTATTCCCGGTTCCTCCAAATGAAAATGCCCAAGTCCTGATAACCGTGCTTTTGAGGATGCGAGTGGAACGCAAAGTATCCCTGCTGGTGCTTAAAAGAGAGACAGCCAGCTGGTATCTTGACCAGCATTATTGCTTTAGATGAAAGCCTGTGTGTTCTTTCCAATATGCCGTGCGTTTTTCCGAGGGGAAGTAGAACGCAGCGACAGTACGGTTTAGAACCCCTAGCTCCCTTATCGAACTCATCCAGCATGCGGTGCAGAAACTGCGTTTCGAAAGGGGGATTTCCTCCGGCCCCTTCTATTGTGTCCTCCACGTCTTCCCAAATTCCGATGGACCCAAATAAATCATCACCTTCGTCCCGGCTGCAGTAGTTAGGAAGAACACCACTTTCATTCAGCAAATCTGCAAATAGTTCTACTGTGATACATGAGGTCAAGGACCATAACGCGTAGAGATCCGGGTTACAGTTCTAGAAAGTGAGTTGAAGCGATCCTCAAACTTTCGTTGAACTACGGTGCAGAGGGACTGCAAGAAATTAGTATCACTGTAGCCTGGCAAAAGCTCTTGGTAGCTTCCTTTTAAATCCCTTGGTGTACTTGACTGCTTGATTGTCAACACAGCAGAACAATCAGTACGCTTGGCATTATAGACCTGTGAGGAAAACCTCCAGTACAGCCTTTCAGCTAGCTCTCTCCGCACAACTGCTTTTCTATTTCTGATAAACCCTTCTTCACATAATAAAGGCACACAAAAGCAATAGCATAGGCAAGCAGCATTTGCTAGGCTTTCATTACCGATGCAGAGAACAGAAATGTCATGCCCTGGAACTTTCAAGGGGCCTAAAAGAGACCGAAAAGCACTATCAGACTCCAAGTACTGCAAACATTCCTTTGGGTCAGTTGGAGGCTTGTGACGGCCCCACCGCATACGCAAACCGTAGGAGTAATTACCGAAGGTCATTGTCGACGAAATAGACCTTTCTTCAAAGGCCAGAGCCACTTTCGGGAGAATGAGGAAACCGCACGGCAATGCAGCTTCTAATTGAGGCCTTGGTTGGCCGTGTTCTCGACGAGAACACGAAAGATTGCTGAGAAAAGAATATCCAACGATGCAGCAGTCTGAGCCGCTTGAAGCGCGCTCTTTTGTGGCGGTGGACGCTGCCGTAATCGTGAGTACGGGACTTCGCTTGTTGGTGGACAAAGAGTTCTTTTGGTGAAGGTGATGCTGTGGTGATGTGGCAACGGTCAGAAGGCGGTTCCCATTGGGCCCTGGAAGAGCATTTTGATATCCCTTTGCTTGGCGAGCAATCGCACGTTTTCTTAATATTTCCAAAATTGCTTCCAATCTCATGGACTGACTACACACCAGAGTCGTCTGGTGACCAGACGTTACACATCAGCTCGCGACCGCCAAACAACTTCACGCACCCAAATACTCAAAACAAAACACAAGCAGTTTCCTCGTTCTACAAAGTTACATATGAATCCACGCACTACAAAATCTCATATAGAGCAACATATGCTATTATCAGGCACTCATCACATGCCCTAACAAAAATCTCGCCTGCAGCTACCTAAACTGACTGTCGACAATCTCTGAAAACGGTTTCCGACACACCGGACATTCCACCCTCAGCATCCTGGAACAAGCCTTACAACACACAGAATGCCCGCACCACAAGAACATCGTTTCCACCTTTGCATCCAGGCAAATGACGCAGCTGCCAGCATCTGGCCCCCGTTCCACAGCAAGTTCAACAAGACTCTTGGCGTCCAGTACCGACCGATGCGAAACCTCCAACGAGAACGTTGAACTCGACATGCTAAACCCGTTATCCCCTCCAACTAACACAACCTGCTCGTCCTGCGCACACGCCATGGCGCTCCCGCACAGTTTCCCAGGCGCGTGACCGACCAAATTCGGCGTATCAACCCAGCGCAAACGACTGCTTTCAAACACTGCAAGGTCATTCAGAAGCCCCGCATTTGAGTCTCCTCCATACACAAGTACCTGGTCGCCCAGTACCGTAGACGCATGCCCCTCACGCGCCTTTGGCCGTGTGGGTTCGTCCGGGTACGGAATGGAATGCCATGAAGAAGTGACCATATCAAAGATGAACGTGTCGTCGTAAAACCGATCTCCATCATCGTATCCGCCGTGCACGAACATGTGTCTATCGTTGATGAACTCCACAACGCACCCACTACGAGGTCGGGGCCGCTGTCCGCTCCCTCGAGGCCGCATCTGGATCCACTGTGACCTCTCGGCATGGAACACGTTCACGTACAAGGCGTCGTAGTACTTACCGCCCAGGTAGCGGTACAGCGATCGTCCGCCGAACACCAGCACGTTCGCGCCATCAGAAGTGACGGTCATGCCCATACGCGCTCGTATCCCCGGTGGCGTGCCCGTACAGGTTACAGGTGACCATGTCTCATTTGCAACATGGAACATGTGAAGGTCGTTGAGACGACCTCTTGGTGAACTACCTCCGAATACGATTAAGCGGCTTTGATCAGAGCCCAGCGCAACGGCGCCGTGTCCCGTTCTGCCAATAGGGATAACACCGGATGGTGTTATAGTGCTCCACTTGAGGTTTTCTACGTCTAGCTGATGCAGCGTGTTGAGGCGCGTTCCGGGCGGCTCCTGGCCTCCAAAGCCCGCGGAACCACCGAACTTGAGGAGTGTTTTACCGCCGTTGACAGCGGTAAGCGTGTGTCCCTCCGTTCCAGGCGCCGGTGCCGAAGTGTCTCGAGGGTGAAGCGTCCACTTCATCTCCACAATTCGGTCACGTATAGGACGGCCCGTCTCCCCGGGCAAGAAAGCTTCGTGCGTAGCACTTGACAAGCGGGAAGTAAACGCGGCTGGGTGCAGTTCCGTGAGATCAGTAGTGGAGAATGAAATGGATGTACGAGGGGAATCTTGATAAGGAAGTGTGACGAAACTTTGCTCTTGGGCGGCATTCTCGTCGTAGGTCGGGACGTCCAAGCGTGTGGCGGCCGGATGTACCCACGAGTAAGCACCAGTGTTGGCGTTACAGAAAAGTCCTTGACGGAGAACACGGCATCCGAGGTCACGAGCCCTTCGCTTGTCGTTCTTGACTGCTTCATCGATTGTGGAATCGGATGGAGTGGTCCATACATCAACGCTGCTGTTGATGTGGTGGTAGTACTTGTATCCAAAAGTATCGACAAGGGCGACCCATCCCGGCGGCAAGTGTGGGCTTTGCGGAACGCGACCAACATGGGATAGGGGCGTTCCAAAGACAACGGGACGAGCGCCCGTGATGGAGACGTCGGTAGTTACACCGCCGACCATCTGACCGGTTGGGGCGGGGGTATCTGCTGTTACGCTCATGGAGAGAGTTAGTTGGTCGGTGAGTTGGAGTTGTACAGGGTAGGGGTTGGCAGGGTGGGTGAGAGCGGCCCAGATGTGATGAATGGGCATAACGTGTTGATAGTGGTCGGGAGATCGCGGTGACTCGAGCACTCGTATGTTGATGGTGGAGTGGGCAAGCTCTGTGAGGCTGTTTGCGCGAAGAGAGAGGCGCGGCAAAGTAGGCCACTTGAAGTGCTTCATATCGCGTTGTTCAACAGCGGGTTGTTGAACAGACGATTTTGAAAAGGCGGTCTGTAGCATGTACTCGAGTGAGAGAAATGCAGTGGAAAGAGGAGTTGATGCTATGAGCGAGACATCTGTGAAGGAGAGAGAGACGCGACAGGGTTGCTCAACGTGGACGTCGAAAGCGAGGGTGAAATCGGTGGGATTACCTGTTGGGTCGCGTAGTTTGAGGCTTTGACAGACGGTGCCACGGGCGAGGGAGAGCAGACTTATACGCAGGGCGCCTATGGGCGTTGCGGGAAGACGACCCATGCAGGGTGAGAGAGCGGGGAATCGGGGCTTGGACATCTTTGTGAGGTTGATGTTGAGCATTGCAGCACTGACGGCGAGGCGGTCGGGCAGACGTTCTGTCCACTTGACGCGCCATTCAGGAGGGAAAAGCAGCTCCTGGGAGGGAGTGCGAGTGGCGGCATCGCGCTTTACAATGGGCGACTCGACGGCGGTGAGACGGCGAGTGGTGGTGGAAATAGTTATTTGGCAGGAGGTAGGAAGCGGTGTTGGAGTGGCAGCAGTTAGACGAAAGTTGCACAGCTTGAAGTTAAGCACTCCCATGATGTTCTTACGGATGACGGACGGGGCTGGATGGGGGAGGAAGAAGTGCGAGTTTTGACGGGGCGAGTCGACACGGGCCGGGGGGGGGAGGGGGGGGAACACGGGGAGAGGGATGCATTGGTGAAGAGCAAGTTTTTTTGGAGATACTTGCGGGTGTGCGCAACGGCGGTTGGGCACGATGGCAGCAGCGGCGACAAACGCCAGTGGCCGCTCCAATATCGCGTGTTGAGGCGGCCACCAATGAGAAAACGCGCCATGCACAGGTCTCATCAAATATCTTGACAGCTGCACGTCACTTTTTTTCGTTGGGTGTATTCTAGAAGCTTTTCTACAACTGTATCTAAGTTACCCGCGGCACGTCCCCTACCGCTGGCGCAGTCGCCGTCTTTGCCGTCGTTGCTGCTGCGCTGTGTGGCGCACTCGATATGCTTCCTGCCGACGCTCCCGTGCCGGGGGAAGAGGAGCACGAGGCGGCGCGCGTGTTGCTCAACCCGCCTCTACTCGCGCTCTACGCGCTCACCAACGGCGTCACCCACGCCGCTGCTCGACGCATGCTGCTTGCGCTCGTCGCCGGCGCCCCGTCGGCCAAACCGCCGACTCAACCGGCAGAGCCGCCCATTCCGGAGGTGCTTTCTAAGACGTATCGCACCCCGGTGCTCCCCGCCTTCAAAAATCTCATCGATCAGCACGCCCCCCATCTGGTCATCGCCCACGTCCGCCCGCACTGACCCGCGCGCCTTCACCACCCTCGTTGCTCCTCCTCGAAAGTTGGGTATATCACCCGCTTCAGAAGCGATCGCATGTCGCGTGGAAGCTCGCTTGTCACTGTTAGAAACTCGTTTGTGAACGGGTGTCGCAGCGATAATTTCCACGCGTGTAACAGCGGTCTACTCGCGAGTGTGGAGAAACGATGATTTATGTCACCCGCTCCGTACAACTCGTCGCCCAATACTGGCGCTCGTGCGTGTCGTAAATGTACTCTTATTTGGTGTGTTCGCCCGGTCTCGATCCCCACTTTCACCACGTGCAACAATGAACGCGCGTCACTAGCAACTACTTGAACCACACTTTTGGCGCTTCTACCGCCGCTATGTTCCGGTAGTACGCACATTCGAATGCGATCTGTTGGACACCTTCCAACAGGTTCGTCGATTATTCTGGAGATGCAACCCTTTCCGGCTGGATTTCCCACTGTGATTGCAATGTACTCCTTCTTCAACTGACGCGCTGCAAATAGCTCGCTTAGCTTCTCGCACGCTTGCTGCGTCTTGCCGGCTAGTAGTACGCCGGATGTGCCTTTGTCAAGTCGGTGAACGATTCCGGCACGTGATGAATTCATTTCACGTAGTGATTTATATCGATGTGCCAACGCGTTCACGACCGTCCCACTCCAGTTTCCAGGCGCGGGATGTACCACCATTCCCGCCTGCTTGTTCACAAACACAACATGTTCGTCTTCATAAAGGATTTCCAACGGGATTTCTTCCGCCGCTACGGGCTGCTCACGCTCTGTGGGCACCAAATTGACCACGATTTCACAGCCCGGCACGACACGATGCGACTTGCTCACCGGCGATTTGCCATCGATTTGCACGTGCCCGGAGCTGATCAGAGACTGAATGTACGATCTTGAACGCTCTTTGAAACGGCATGCAAGTAGTTTGTCTATCCGTGTTCCGGTTTGTTCAGCTGTAGTTTGAAATGTCTCTACTTGGCTTTGAGGTATGTTTTGTTGTTGCTTGTCGATTGGACCCGGTGATAGTGACGCTTTTGCGGCTTGCGCTTGCTGCACAGCGTGTTGCGTATGCTGCCTGGAGCAGCGCGCCGGGGGGAAGTGCTTTCGTGCGCTCAGCGGCACTCGTACTAGCGTCTGCGTGAACGCGTATCGTCTTTTGTACATAGTTACTCCCTCTTCTGACGTAGTTCCAATCGCGAAAAGATGTTCAGTGACGCTGGTTTAGCAGATAAAGATGGTTGTTGCAACGCATCCTTTCATAGTAGTGATGGGCTCTCTAGTAGAGTACTCGCTAGACAAGTTCCGCCTTGGGAGAGCACGCACGTTCTACAGCTGTAAAAATTGCACAGATCTATCTGGGGCGAGAACCCTTTTTTTGGCAAACAGCCATTTTCCATTCCGTCACCCCCCGTGCCCCAACGCCTGCCCCCAACTCTCTCCAGTCTTTCCGATTCACCCTGCGTGTAGATTCTTTCACGCGTACCGCACGCTCCACTCACAGCCCCTCTTCCAACCACTGCCTAAAGCATCAAGCCCCATGAACAACTAACATACCACTTGCATCACAAGCCCCAACTACCGCCGCAACCCAAAAACCCCCAGCCCCAAAAATGTTCGAGAAGCCAGAGAGAAAACGTCGCAAACGAACCCGTTGGGAGCGTATAGACGTCCAAGCCGTGGAAAAGTCTCAGTTTCAAGCTCGTCTCGATCTCATCTCCCAAGCCATAAACACGCAGAACATCCCCGTCGACGAATTATGTCGCTCTCCCTCCCCAGAGCCGCGCTACGACACACGCGGAAAGCGCGTCAACACGCGCTACGATCGCGCCGTCGACAAGCTCGAAGCAGAGAGGTTTCGAATTTATACCCGTCTCAAACAACTCGACCCCAATTTCCGCCCGCCACGAGGTTTACGCCCGCCCAAATTCGTCGACAGGCTATACATCCCGAAAGAAAAGGAAGGCACTCTAAACTTCATCGGACTCATTCTGGGGCCTAGAGGAAACACTCAGAAGCGTCTGGAAAAGGATTATGAATGCAAGGTTGCCATTCGCGGAAAGGGAAGCGTCAAGGATGGTCGAGCAAGAGGTCCTGCTCAACTTGAAGACAATGAACCTTTACACGTCATCATAACCGCGGAGGGACTTGACGGGAAGCAGCGCATTGACCAGTGCAAACGCAAGATCATGGATATCATCACGCCTCGCGAGGATAACGACAACGATCACAAGCAAGCCCAGCTTCGAGAACTGGCACAACTCAATGGAACGCTACGTGAACAAGATCGTGATTTTCGCGGCGCAAAAAACTATGACAAGTCAATACGTTGCGCAAACTGCAACGAAACGTCACATCCAACCGCTGATTGTCCGAAAAAGGGCGACGGCGCAGAACTAGATGCTGATTACCAATCATTCATGGCCGAACTGAATGGCAACAAGGAACCAGAACAACAAGAACCCGAAACCAAGGTCGCGCCCTGGTTAAAGGAAGATGCATTTGCAACAAGACCTGCTCCGCCTCCACCCGGCTGGAATGGTGCTCCACCTCCACCTGCAGACCCAGCTCGCACTTCATTCTCTTCGAATGCTCCGTTCCGCCAAAAGCCTCATCGCATGCATGATCAATTTCAATATGGAAGCGTCCAGTTTCCGCAGCTACCTATTCAAGGACAGCAACATGCCATGCCGTCTGTTCCAATGCCTCCTCCGCCCCTTCCACATAACGACATGCCACCACCGCCTCCCCCTCCTCCCCCGGTCGACATTCCACCGCCACCTTCGGATGGCTTACCCCCGCCTCCGCCACCACCCCCGAGCTAAATCACGTACCACTGACAATAATACCTACTTCATCCATCGTGAGCCAGTAGCGTCTTTGAAAGTGATAGGTTTGCGTCTTGTTACCCGGCCATGGAGCCGACAAGTTAAAACCAACAAAAATTGTTACACTGAAATCAGTATGGAAGCCTCTTTCTTTGTAGTGGACGTCCTCTCAACCCGTTCCAAAAACTGCCAGCATCCATTAGTCTCTTTCCAGGCGGTTGGACAGTCAACAGACCAAGACGACTACCGTCACCGCATGTGATTACTAATGCATTCTTTTCTGCATCGTGACTGACGTCATGTATATCAAAGCAAATTCCACCCTCTCTTCTCAAGACAGTCGTTTTGCCGATCTTCAATCTGATTGCTTCAGCATTATCACTCTCCCCAACAGAAAAATCAGCCCAAGTGCCAGGCCACCCGGCCAGTGCTCGCACCTTGTTGTGATTTAAGATCGCATTCTCTGTGAAACTCAGTCGCGCTTCGTCCTTCGACAACTTGGGGGCATGGGATGCTTGGCTGTCATCCTGTTCACACATCTGTGCACTGCCTTCCCAAATGCTTGGAAGCACGTTTAACAGCGTATCGGCACCCACATCTACCAGCTCCTCCAACAACTCTGGCGTCTGTTCGCTGCCATCAAGCTCCCTTTCTTTCACAGCTACGATCGGACCAGCATCCATTTTAAGCACCGTGTATAGAATTGTAACCCCTGTCTTCTCTACGCCGGCCTCCAAGGCTCGCGGGACTGGAGCTGCACCGCGGTAATGCGGAAGCAAGCTCGGATGGATATTAAGGGTGCCAAATTTCGGCAGATCAAGGAACTTTTGGGGTAGAAACTTGCCGTATGCCGTTGTGATGCACAGATCTGGGTGGACATGGGTCATGGAGTCTATGAAGTCCTGTTCTCCTGCTCGAACTGGAGTTAGAATGGGTGAGATTCCAAGTTGTTCTGCAACAATGTGAACGGGTGATTTGGTCAATACGCGCTTGCGTCCCTGGGAAGCGGGCGGTTGTGTGACAACTGCGCATAGTTCATATTCTGGTTTACTCTGCTTGGAGGCGGCGTATAACTTCTTCAGTACATTTGCCGCTATCTGTGGCGTGCCGAGAAAGACAACTCGCTTTGGTGCAGATCGCGCCGCCACTATCAATCTCCTGGAAGAGTGACGACAATAGCGGGAAAGTCGACGAGCGGAACGGGAGAAAGATGTGTATCCCAAGCCGAATGCAACTGACATGATAGCAATAAATGTCGACCAGGAAGTTGAGTCTTTGGTGATCTGGATAACGTGAAGTTATTGAGCTACAGAACGTGCTCAGATCTTCGGTTGGAGATGTTGGGTCCCGAACCTAAAGGTGGTAAAGACACTGAGGACAGAGAGTGAGGTCCAAAATAAGCTTTAGTGGCGCGCGTCGTTCAACTCTTGAACCTTTATCTGCAGCTACGCAGATCAACGATTCAACCCGTCATGATTGTCAATCAGCATTACAGTGCATGAACGTAGTAAACTCGAGTTTAAGAGTCTTCTTCTGATGATGAAAGAGGCTCTATTTAATATCCAAAATGCTGTTCCAGACACGCCCTCCGCACTTGATATATGCCTCGTTCTGAGCTAGTAATGTTGCGCAAAGTCGACTAGTGAAATCTCGTAACGCTTATCGTAAGCATTCTCACAGCAACATCAACTGATTCGTGCTTCGAAAGGTCTCACGATATCCTTAACGGTGCTTATCTAAAATATTGTATGTATCGAACTGGAAAGACGAAAGATTCTCACCTTCAAAAAGAATGTATCACAAGGGATTCCCTACACGACTCTTATTAAGCTACGTTGGACGAAGAAGCCAAGTGACAATGCGATTGGGTCTACCCGGAGAACTTAATCATCGAGTAGATGCTTAGCCTCCTTCATCATCGGAACAAGAGGCGACACCCCTCTACACACACAAACAGAAATCAAGTCAAGCAATTCAAAAAACAATATTCGGTTTCAAACGTTTGTTTCTGGATGGACCAATATGTTGTCAACAGTACTCCCAAAGCCCATGGTACAGAAAAAATTACCTTCAGGGTGGATTAGAAAGGGATCAATGGCTGCGTGAGGTGAGTGCGAACTAAAGAAGTCTGTAACATAGGCGTCTGGGCTGCCAGTTTGTGCCGTTCTGCAGTAAATTAGACCATCACCTGTTTCCATGGACAGCACTACAGAGTCAGATCCTGTTCGTGTCTGTTCAGTGTTATACTATTGTACCGTGAATCTGGAATCGTTTACATTCTTCTGAACCTCTTAATGGGATTCACATTGTAACGAAAAAAATGCGAGGAACTGAAGAACAGGCTTCACTAGTTTCGCTTCTTTCCTTTGGTACGCTTCGCATCGCGTCAGAAATTAGTGATGGATACATGCTCTCAAACTTCTCTTGGAAATGGTTGTTCATTTTGGTCCGACTGTACTCCTCCAGTAGTTTGGGCAGCTAGACGGACCGTAACCCCGGAACGTATACCGAAACAAAAGGATTGTGAGCAACGGACTTTATGGGTGGCGAATATCGAAGATTGGGTCTTCATCGTTTTTCTTTCTCTTGTCAGTACTTCATGTGTCATTATCGATAAATCGTGAAATTTACACCAAAGCCAGTCTACATCTCCAAATAAAGAAGTAGACCACGTGATTTCTCATTATCGGGCACAACATTCTCACCGGATAAATCATCAAGTATGTAGTAACTCATAGTTCTCTTTGGTAAACAAACGACGCCAACATAGTGTCAGTCGATGATCACGAAATCTGCGGCTCGCCTGCAACAGACAATCTAATGCTGCACAGCAGAGACTGCAGTTCAAATCGAGAAACCTACAAGGGTAGGTTTCTTTCTTCCCGTGTCCGCAGGTCAGAAGTGGTAGCCTTCTACCGTCGCACCGATGACAGTATGAGATAGAAGGCTTTCTATTATCACTGGCACCGTCGTAGCCCTTTACCTTTTAGCTTGTCAAGAATCAGTTACATCATGCAACGTGTTCCGACATCGCTTCAATAAAGGCCAAATCCTGAAATGCTCTCCCACCACACGTGTATTGAGAACCGTAGCAATGTTTTCCGAAATCCATCGATCATCACATGATGAAGATGGCGAACGGTCATCTCGTTCACAAGTTGCCACAACTCGCAATCGTTCCGCGGTAAAACCACTCTTCCATAGTTGGCTCAACTGGTCGCTCAAGATGACAACATCATTTATCGGAGTACCGTGCGGAGTTCCCCAATCATCCGGAACGCATCTTATTTCCCCACGACGGGTTCAACGAGCGCGAGCTCAACCAAAGTGGCGCGCATCAATCGGGGTAAGCGATGAAGCAGCAACGACGCCCGACACATGGGTACCAGCCAGCGAATTATCCAAGCCCTCTGAATGGCCAACAGTAATGTCAATCGAAGACATCATGAAGGTCCTCCCGCATCGCTATCCATTTCTTCTAATCGATCGGGTGATCGCGTTCGAACCCGGCAAACGCGCAATCGCGATCAAGAACGTGTCCGTAAACGAGCCCTTCTTCCCCGGTCACTTTCCGGACAGACCGATCATGCCGGGCGTGCTGCAAGTCGAGGCGCTTGCACAAGTTGGCGGAATCGTGATGCTTCAACAACCTATCTCAGATGGCAAGGGAGATTTCTTTTTCGGTGGTGTTGATAAGGTGAAATGGAGGAAACCAGTTCTGCCTGGCGATACTATTGTCATGGAAATGACTCTCGAAGCGTACAAAAAGAGATTTGGAATCGCGAAAATGGTAGGCAAGTAAGTTGTGAAGGAGCGCTTACTTTCCCAATAACGTTGTAGTAGGTATGCTAACTGTGGTTGTTTCTGTTCGCTTAAATGTTTTCCGTGACGTTATCGCAGAGGTTATGTGGATGGAAAGCTTGTGGTGGAAGGTTTGTTCACGTTGGCGATGGCGGTCGACAAAGAATAAAGCATCGAGGGATTTTGGCAGCTGCGTGCAAGTCGAAGAGAGCGGTGGGTTTGAAGAGGTGATTAGTCAGCGTCACCCTGACCAAAGTACGTACCCAGAATGGCTATGAGTACATTGAGATGTGAAAGACGCTTATCATCGACGCCGGTCTATTGTCAAGACGTGCAACAAATGAAATAAGGTCAGAGTTGGTGCACATGTGGTAGCGCAAAAGCAATAAAGAGCAACCTACCATGCCGTGACGAGCAAAGGCCGCCTTTTGCAGAATAGATCGTAGCGTAGCAGCACTGTCTCTCGACAGCGGTCTATACATGCACCGCAACGCAAAAAAGAAAGTACGTATAGCATGCAATGGTTAGCCTCTTACACAAGGTTGGGAAGCGAAATGAATCAACGTGCTTATAGACGTACGGTTGCAAAACAGCCATAAGGCAGAACAACCACTGGTGTCGACGCTGATACAAAAATCGGTCCGCAAGTGTGGAAGCCGTACCACGCCGTTGTTCGCTGAGAGGACAGGTAAAATTGGGCATGGCGCCCAATTCGTGATCAATGATTCGGAATAACTTGAGCACGCGTAGAAAATCCAGAGCGAGAACGATGGATAGCAGCGGTCCTTTCTCATCATTAAGGATCCGTTTCCACGAGGTGGCGTCGTTAACAGCGGGGAGTTTTCGTGCGTTACGTGCATTTCGCTGCCTTCGAGAGAGCGCTACTGCGCTTTGAACGGTTGAAAACCATTCGACGAGACGCTGTACCCACTGTTCATCTGGCGCGGGAAACAAAGTTGGATGTGGAGGTATGCGAGAAATTGGCAGGGAAGAACGAGTTTGTGGCGGCGGCGGTGGAGGTGGAGATGTTTCAGCAACGACTGTTTGTGGAAGCGCGTCCAATTCGCGACGAACGCGACGTAGATACTGTTCGGCTGTGACGGGCGGCGCGTCGGAGCTTTGCGAGGAAGGCGATGATGAGTTGGAGGGGAGAGGAAGAGCCTTTCGTTGGCACGAATCGGTTAGAACGTTTCGTTTGGAGTGCTGGGAGGCGTGGATTTACTTACCGGTCGGGGCTCATCGGCCTCGGACTCGGACATGGTTGCGTTCCCGCGTGGCAAAGATGCGGCGCGGAACGAAATGTTGCAGTTCAAGCGCAGCGCGCGCGGAGCGGCGGATCCGCGGCCGAGCAGCGTGGCTCATTCCATGTCACGAAGGGTTCTATTCGCACGACGCTGTAACACGTCAGCTGCACATAGGCCGCGCTGATGTTATGAGTCATCATGCTCCTCTTCAAGTGCATCATGCGCCCGAGTAAAATTGACGTCACAGCCCTATGATTGGCCGTCGTCACCACACTTGGCCCAGCATTGTCCAATCACAAGCGTCTCCTTTCTGCATACGCGCTACCCACCTCACACATCCATCGACCGAGTCCGTCGTCGAACGTAAAACAGCGCTGCCCGTAACAAGCAAATCCATCCGCTTCTCCACAGCACCCGCTAGCAAAAAGCAAGCTGAAATACCGTAACACGCCCAACCCCCGTTACTACCTTCAACCTTAATAACTTCACCAACAATGACTACAATCTCCGTCGCCTACCAGGGAGAACCAGGCTCATACTCCGAAGAAGCCGCCAGTCAGTTCTTCACAAAACGCAGCTTAACCACCAACTTCTACCCATGCAACTCCTTCAAACAAATGTTCGCCGCCCTGCACAAGGGGCTGGTTCAACGAGCATTCGTGCCCATTGAGAATCTTCTGGCCGGTACAATCCACCAAAATCTCGATCTTCTCCTCCGTTACTCGAATCTCAAAATCGTCGGAGAGCTAGATTTTCGCATCAATCACTGTCTCGTTGCTTCGGACGGCGTCAAACACTCCGACGTCAAAGTCGTGCGCAGCCATTTCATGGCGCTCAATCAATGCACTCACTATTTGCAGGAGTACAACCTCACTAGCGAGGTGGCCTATGATACTGCGGGTTCCGCAAAAGCTATTTCAGAGCAGAACAGTATGGACAGCGCCGCCATAGCCAGCCGACGTGCCGCCGACATGTACAACCTCAATGTACTCGCAGAAGGTATTGGAAACGACAACGACAATTATACCCGCTTTCTAGTACTCTCCAAGCACGATTCCGTCTACGTTCCGTCAACTCCGAGCAAAACCAGTATCGTTTTTTCGTTGGAGAACGGGCCAGGTGTGCTCCACAAAGCCCTCTCCGTCTTTGCAGTCACCGACATAGATCTCACAAAGATCGAAAGTCGACACATATACAGCATGCGCGATGCGCTACAGCACAACTGTGAGCAGTTCAAAGACGCTTCTGTCGAGCGTAGATGGGAGTATGTGTTCTTCGTCGACATCAAGGGCCACGCCCAGGAAACATCCGTAGCGAAAGCACTGGCACATCTACAAGAAATCACTCCGTTCTTCCGTGTGCTCGGCTCATACGCGAGTGAAGTATAAGAGTTACACTAGTCTCATTACTTTGGCTTCTACGCCATGCAAACTGGTAGTTTGGAACCCCCAACTAACAAAGCTCTTATAAAACTAAAAAGAACGCAATCCTGTAACGCACGGGCATAACGCTAACGCATGCACATCAAAGCTATAGATAGTCCCATCGCCTACACGCTTGGCACCGCAATACATGTGCCAAGTTTCACCTCAAATGCTTTCTGCATGCACTTCTCTTCTTTGCTCTTTATATGCTCTTCTTCAGCAACGTTTTCACGTCTCTGCCCAATATGAATCACTGATCACCAGGATTATTGCAGCTGAATAAGAAATCAATACACCTCACTGGGTGATACCATAACTATTGCTACGTAACACTGCGCAACCTCATGTCCATCGTAGTACGCTATGCAGAGTACTACTAACTAGACGGCACAGAAGACGGCGAAAACGGCGGCACATTCGGGTCGAGACCCCTCTGCGACGACTTGCCCGACTTGGTCGGAGTACTTGCAACGCTCTTTCCCGACGAAGCGTCACTCGCAGCGCTGCTGGCATCATCAGCGCTAAGTTGACCGTTTTCCTCAATGCCATTACCAACATCCCCTCCAGTAGCACTCGTAAGCTCCGCTTGCTTCTTTTCAAACGCTTTGACACGTACAGTAAATCCAATAGTGCCATCCGGACCCTTCGGCTTGCGCTGAGGAATGTACGTCTTGAAAGTAGGAGCACGAATCCCCAATGCGGTGTTTTTATCATCTCCATCGGAATTGAGCGCGGCGCGCGGTTTGAACCACTGAATACCCTGCAGCTCTTCAGCGTTCGGACTCGGGGTAGTCGGTTCACTCTTGTTGCGATCGAAATTGATGTCTTCCTTTGCTTTCCGTTTCTGTTCCGCGGCCTGCTTCCGGGCCTCCTCCTTGGCTTCCATGGCTTCCTTCTCCCATGCAGCGGCACGTTCTGGGTCCCTGGTAACATTGAGAACGCGATTGCCCTGCTCATCAAAGCGACTTATATGGCCGAGGTTCATTTCATCGCAGATGTGATGGACCATCTTCCTCTCATACGAAGTCAAACTAGAATCAAAGACGATATCCTTTGCACTTCCATTTTCAAGTTCGCCATTCGCATACTGCACCAACAAGGCCCTGAACTGAGCATCGCGATGCTTATCCCTCTCCGTCTTCATCTCGAATTGCTTCTGGGCATCCTTCTTGGCGTGATCGCGCGTGGCAAAGAATGCAACCCTTTTGTCGATTGCCACGCCGTTTGCATCGGGCTCCAACTCGACGTGCTTCTCAAAGGTCTGACGATGATTATGATAATAGTTGTCATACTTCTTACCACCACGTTTCTCGTATTCCTTTTTCTCCCCGGGACGAAGACGACGATACTCAGCGATTACCTTTCGGTCGTTGATAACCATCTTGCTAAGCTCGGAAAGAGCAGCGGTTGCATCCCGGGTGGTGTGGAAGTTGACAAACGCCATTCCGCGAAAGGTTCCCGTGTATTTGTCGTCTATGAGATTGACGCTGACAAAGTCGTTATGACCGGCTGTAACGCGTCGGACAACGTCCTCTAGAATGCTTCGAGTGATGTTGTAGTCGAGGTTCTTCAAGACGACACAGTTGGTGGGAGGCGGAGGAGAATGATGATTGTTCTTCCACTTTGAGTTCTTGTTGTAGGAAGAATGGTGATTAGACGAGTGGTGATGCTTGGGGGAAGGGTTTTGAGCGGGGTTGGAGTTGGCAGAAGGGGTAGACGGGGTGGAGGAAGGCGGGGAAGCGGCGTGCGCTACAGCCGGGGCGGCGGGCTGCACGGACTCAAGCATGTTGTCAGGATTGACTTGAACGGACGGAATACTAGCAGACATATCTAAGAAAGCCACAGCACAAATCGACGGTAGCAGGAAGGGCAGAGTGGTGGAGAAGGGGGCGAGGATACAGTTGGCGGTGTGTTGGGGAGGGTTGTGGGAAAGGGAAACAAGTAGCGAAATCAGAGACGGAAAACAATGAAGAAGATAAGAGAGGAGGAAAACGGCATGCAGAAAGCAAACGGAACGGCCACTTGAGGCCGGGGGTGGGGGTGGAACGAGACGCGCTCGAAGGCGACGGAGATGGCGGCAGTGGCGACTCGGACGTCGTGCAGCGCGTGCACGAGGCGCAGCGCTTAAACGGGCAGTGCGTGCACTGAGTTTCGTTTTGGCTGCAAAAAATATTTGTGCGCCCTTTTTCTGGCACCTTCCTTCCGCGCGGTGCAAACGAGCGCGTAGCGTTATGATACCGTTGTGGAGTCTTCGTTTCCGGCTTTTGCGCAGCGGCTGCTTTGACCTTGGCGGAGTGAATGGCGGGTGCTTGCCCGCCAAGTGTCCCCAGTTGCCACGCCGCAGCATGGTGGAATACTGGCAGCTTTGCGCTGTCTCGTCGAGACAGAAATGACATTACGGCCCTTTGAACATCGCTGCTGACCGTCGAGGTGAGTCGTATCGCTATACGAATCCGGCTCCTTTGCAATGTTCACGCGCGCACTTTGCACAGCGGCGGCGCGACGCGCGACCACCGTCGCGAACAGCAACTTCTACCAACTGCTCGGTGTAACAGAGAACTTCCGAATCGACTCCGCCCAGCTAGCAGAGCGTTTCAAGTCTCTACAACGTCAATGGCACCCCGACAAATATCACAACAGTCCGCCAGCCGATCGGCAACACGCAGCGCACATGTCCGCCGTCTTGAACGAGGCCTACGCCACGTTACGCGCCCCGCACAAACGCGCCAAGCACCTCCTGCAAATTCGCACGCACGAAGCTGCGCCGCCCGCTTTGGACGACGTCACTCTGCCCCCACACTTTCTCATGTGGGTTGTCGAGTTTCGTGAAAGTATTGCCGATGCCCGTCATGACCCGGCCCGACTGCGCGATTTGCGCGATGATGTATTTGCCCGTATGAAGCAGTGCGAATCTGAGCTGGCGGCTGCTTTTGATCACGATGATCTCGGCGCAGCCACAACGCACACCGCAAAGTTACAGTACTATCGTCGTATGCAACAGGTCATTCATGATTTCTCCTAGCGCACTCGCTTTATGAAATATGCTATGATTCTATCTACGAACATCATCTCAACTACCTCTCCAAACCTACATTTCAAAGCACCACACTCGAAAACACAACCAAAAAAGGGCGGGGAGGAAGGACGTCGTATACAACCATACACGCATCGACACAGCGCATCAAGACCCCGTCAACAATTTCAGCGCCCTCTCAAGGTTGGCAACCGCCGTTTTGAAGTCCTGAAAATCGAGAGCGCTCGATGCATACCTGCAAAGTCGTTGAGCTTCTTGCGTATCCTCGATTCTCGGTTTGTACGCTTTTTTCACCTTCACCTCTCGTGTCATGCTTACCTCCCGGCTCTGCACTTCCACACCGGTTGCACGCACTTCTACAGGCGTTCCGCTCGCTGTCCCCGGCGTTGTCGGCGCGGGTCTTTGCGGTACTGTTAACTCAGCTCGTCGCTCTCTTCGTACCGCGCCAATAGGCGCGTTGTTAATCTCTCGCGCTGCGTTCGCAACGTTTGCTGGCGCTCGATAGGCTGCAATGCGTTTTGGGAACCGTTGAGCTTCCTGCCCTGGTAGTGCTAATGACGGAATGGGTGGTGCTGCCACCTCGGGTGTGCTTGGTTTTTGCTCTTCTCTGGTAGCGTATGGGTCTGTTGGCGTGGATGCGGTGGGGAATGAGGGGTACAGCGGAGATGATTCATCGCGAGTTGGCAGCGGTGACGGCTCCTCGCTTGTTGGGTATGGTGGAGCCACATCTGGCAATCCCTTGTACCCCGATGCTAGATGGGCGGGATATGGCTGGTTGTAGGCATCAGAGTCATAATCGCGCATAGGTGGTGCCGGTGGAACGGGCGCATCTGCGGCCGTTCTGGGGTAGAATAGCTGCTCCGCTGTCTGTAAATTTGTAGCGCGCTCTTCATCTTGATTCGGTTGTTCTGGTTCTTCTTGCTGCTCTTCTTGCTGCTCTTCTCTCTGCTCTTCTTGCTGTTCTGGCTGCTCTTGTGGTTGCTGTTGCTGTTGTTCTGCTAGCCGTTGTCGTTCGGATTCCGCCTCTCCCGGAGCGCCTGGTTCGGGTTTTCTGCCTTCTCGCAATGCCTTGATAATGTCGGCTGCTTTCCACTTCGCATAGCGTAACTTCTCCTCGAGGTCGGCTGGAAGGCTACCAAACACGCTACATACCTCCAGGAAACACATAGAGGCGTAGAACGTGGTTGCGGTGGCTCTGGTAGCGTTTCCGGCGCGGTCCTGCTCGTCAGCCTTGTAGAACTGCTCCAAGGCAAATTCCTCCACTTGACCACGGTGCGAACCGTCGTCATAACCGATTGCCGTCTTTTCGGCCTCGCATTTTTCGAGCAGGTTTGTAACGAAGTTGTTGGCTTTGTTGTCGGAGGTATCGCGCAGTTCGATGGCGCGGAGCAACGAGTAGTAGCGACAATAATATGACACTAGGGGATTTACATTCTGCACTTCTTTTGCGCGGGCTAGATACTTTCCGATGGGCTTTAGACTTGGGGGCCAGTCCGCCATCCTTGCTTGGAGAATGTGGTCGGTGAGCTTTGTGAACGGCGCGGAGGACGATCGTGGACGATGTTGGCTCCAATGTGACGGTGCTGATTTATGTACGGATATGATTTCACGGTACACGTTGCGATACCACCAGCAATGAACGAGCTGTGCACGTGTCGTGCAGCAAACTCTTTCTGGCAGATCTGAAAGATCTACCTTGTTGCCTTGTCTCTGCCCTTGTTGGATGGATTCTCCGCTACGAAGATGCGCTATGATACTTGCGGAAAGCAAACTGGCGTAGATAATGATAAAAGAGTTAGAAGGCTACCGATGGCGTCGAAATAAGTGTCATCGTACGGATGTTCTGCGCTTGTACCGTTGGTACCGACGACACCCAGGAGTGCCAAGAATACAATGGTACAATGGTAAACGGTTACCAGCGGCGCAACGTTATACTTGGGCGTATTCTTTTGCCGCGTAGAATACTGCATGCATTGCGCGGAAATCCAAGTCACTGTCAAATCGACCGCGGAGTTGTACAGATCCTTCTTCGCCGGAGTCAAAGCGCGATTATACAGGCCGAAAAGGTTCGCCTCCTGCCCAGTTGAGCCAGCATTCCTCTCCAATCGCATCCCTCACAACATGAATCGAGTAAGCGTGTCGACTTTTCTCGCTGCGGTTCGGCAAGCTACGATGCACCAAGCCTCCATGCAAAAGTATAACATCCCCAGCCTTCATAGGCAAAGCCACGAACTTTTGATCATCGTATTCCATTTCATCCTCCCCGACAAAGCTATTCCGCCCGTCTCGACACACCATCCGCCGAATGGCAGCGCCGTCGCGATGACTGCCCGACACAGCCCACAAACAGCCATTCTCCTCCGTAGCATCTTCCAACGCCCACCAAAATCCCAGACAGCTCCCCGCCATCCCATCCCCAGCATGCACGAAAGCCGCATCTCTATGCGCATTAACAGCGGCGCCGACTCGTGCGTTCTTCAGAATGTACATGCTTTGCACAAGCAAAGCCTTTTCGAATCCGAATGCCTTTGCCACAGCACGCACTGCACCCGACCGTGAGAACGGTTTGAAGTTGTCGTCAATGTCATGTAACGCATGCCCAATTTTGTTTATGGCGGGACGCGCCTTCTGTTCGCTTTCTTGCTCGGGTTCCAGAAAACAGCATATCTTCCTTGATGACGACAAGAAGTAGTCGTCTTCAACCACCCTCGTTTGCTCGTCTGTGGAGAACACGGATGCGTGTTGTCTATTTGAGTAGAATTCTTGAATGATAGCTTTGGCGCCCTCGCGAAGTGTCTTCACATCCTTCTCCGATGCGTGGGCGCGCAGAACAGCATACCCGTGTGCTTCAAAGAACGATTTGGCGGCCTCTAGGCATGCGCTTGGGTCCTCTGCACTCCAGTCAAAGTAACCCTCCATCTCTTCAGCCCGGCTCCAGCTTTAACGGAGTCCGAGAGCTCTATTTTATCGAAGGAAGGCCACTGTCGTAGTGCGATGGTTCCCAGTGGGATCTTCCTACTGCTTCCCGCATAGCAAGATGCAAAAATGATACTTGAATCTCAAGAAAAGATCAAAAACCTCAAAATTTCAGCATCATGATGAGCGGGATCCGACTAGCATACGACCTGCGAGTGGGACGGCTGCGTGTATGTGAACATAACCTCAGGCCCTGGGGACGGCAGGACCCCTGGTTATGCTGCTGGGTCACATAATCATTGCTTTCGTTCGTTCACCCTTTCGTTCTCTACTTGAGCTGTCCTCAGGCCGCAGGCATTTCCCCTTGCACAGCTCCAGTCACTTGTACCGTCGTACTCGTAATTAGACCACACAGGTCATGCGCCCGTCCACAAGCGTTAATGCTATTTTCCCGGGCATTTGTGATCTTTGGGTTACATGAAAGGGTTCCGTAAAGAGCTTTTTTTGACGTATGAGAAAAAAACGATTTCGAAAAGGCGACAATTGCACCATCAACAAATCATTTTATCTGCAATGTGTGCTCACGACCCCTTTTGATATCAACAAAGCAGTTCTTTTCAAGTTAAATCTTGGAACAAAGGTTCTATCACTTTGTTCTACGCTCGACCCGTAGATACCACCAGTATCACATCAGAAATCGTAATTCAGTAAGCCTTTTCGTCAAAATCAGTTCTACAATGAAAAGCAAGCACATCTGGGGCAACTTTGCACCGAAAAAGCAAGAAACATACTTCGATAACGAACGTTGGATAACATGATACCCCATTTGATTTCGTCGAACTTCGGATTCAATACAACTCCTTTTGATATGATGGACGCGTTTTCCCATGGTCCATCGGACAGCAGCGCACGCCCATGTCCAGAGGTACTTTTTCATATAGTTGCTTGAACACTACAGAAATTCTTATCACGCTCTCCTTTTTGAATGTTGCATTCCTGAACCTATCAGCGGCTGGGATTGTCATTCGTACATTTTGTTCACTGACTCCAATTCTGAAATCATTGCTTAGCTCTACGATCAAATCGAATATGAAAAAACTGGTTTTCACCATTGTTTAGTATAGTGATCCGCCTTCCCTCCCATTAGATCAGCAATCAGCATGAAGTCTTTCACACGACGGTCCACGGAGCAATTCAACTCGGGCCACATGATGTTGCTACAGCATCTCGTTGTATTGCGCACAACGAGCTCAGGTCGCTACGTCAAGGGTATGAATCTACTTTCATAATTATCATGTTTCCGTTTCCGACAAATCATGCTGGTTCTTGTGGATGCGGTTATCGATCTAAATTTAACTCATATAGTTTATTCTGAATGCTATAGATATCCAGAAGAAAATTTGATTGATCATTTAGAAGCCAAGCTTTGTCACTCCCATAGAACTCCGATGATGGGCAAACTGGCAACTTGAGGTACTTGGGCACTAAATACCGATTAAATTATGAGATGCAGAGCATGAGAACCACAACCACAATTTCTGTTTCATGGAAGGATACACTAGAATATAATTGTAATTAGCAAGCTCATCGAATCATACGTGATGTGAGAGGACAATTAAAATACCGTTATGATTATAGAATTTGGAGGAAAGACGCTTGTGGTAGTTAGAGATAAAGAGAAAGAGAGCAGTTGTGATCGTGAGCGAGTTCTGAACAATACTTAAGCAAGTGGGTTTGGAAAGGTTGAGCGCCTGTCTTCTGCCTTGCCCGCAACTCCTCAGCTGTGCTCATCTAAAACAGCGATTTGGAGTTTTCAACAACTATTTGCCACCACCATGAACGCTCAGGAATGGTTGAAGGAGGTGAAGGCCCATCAAGCCCAAGCCAGGAGAGAGCATGGCCTGTGCACTCTGGAAAGGGGACAGCAAGTTATTTCACCCCAACATCTCAGTCTCCATTTCAGTACTGTATCGAGAGCAACGGAGGAATGGATGTACGACGAGGCGTTGATGGCTGAGTTGAGGGAAAGAATACGGGAGGGGGATAAAAAGAAGCCCCAAGAGGAGGTAGGAGCAAGTAGGAGCCCATCCTTGCTGCTTGGTGTGATTGAAGACTTGTTTAATAGTATGTTTAACAAGTTGAACAGAAAAGAAAAAACGTCTTCATTGAATACCTGCGCTTTTCCGCTGTCGTAGTACGCATGTCCCCAGTACTGAAGCCAAGATTTTGCATCTCATCACCATCTTCTTCGTCTTTGCTGCGCCCTTAATGCCTAATTGCGACAGTAGAGTAGAAGCATCTGTCTGTAGATTCTTCTTGTAAGAGTGCGTGGAATTCTGCACACGAAATGACAAAGCGAAAGATGATGGTGCAAACTGGTATTGAACATATTTGCCAGAACCAGGACCGACACGCCGTTGATGACCGGAACAAACCAGAGCTACAATCATAGAGTGAGAGCCCTTTTTACTAATTGTATGGTCCTCTTGTTAGAAATGATGAAATCGCACGCAATGATCGTAATGCCCAACAAGATGCCGGCATATTGACGTAATGCCTATTAAGAGGACCAGTGTCGGTTCTGGTTCTGCATTGCATGTGATTATATCATGCAATCACGGGCACTGGTTGTAATGCCTAACAAGATGCCATTACATTGCACTTCTCTTTCCCCAGGAAACCAAAGAAGCTTCTGCGACTACTGTCTACTGATATCGTTGACGGAGTTTCCTCTTCTCTCACCCATACTGGGTAATTGTTACCTTTCTTTTGGTTTGTTAACTGACATCGTAGCACGTCGTAGTCGACATTCTTCTTTGCCTTTCTCGGGCAATTACACATAAAAAGCCTGTCCTCCAGGTGACTTACTACGCGATGTAGCTTCGACACGTGCCCAGTGAAGATTTGTGCCAAATGGAACGCCGTCTTTTTTTGCTTCTGCGTTCGTTTTCACAACCTTGTTCTATTCCTGCAAGAGGTTTGAGGTCAGAGAATTCTTGGACAACCTTGGTGTTGCCTCCAAAAAGTCCATTTGCGCCTTCACATGTGTGGCCATCAGTCAGAAGAAAGTATTTGAAAGAAGACTACTCGCTGATGTCTTTTCAAGGGGTGCAAGACATCCATGGAAGTAGCGTACTGTATGGTGTACCAGCGCGTTTGTTTGCATCTAAGCCTCGGACTTTCATGGGCGAGAGAACTTTCAAAAAGACAATGAGCACAAAGGCAACTTCAAGGCTGCTTTCACGCTCTAGACGATTGAAAACGTATAGTTATTCTCTTTATTCATTCTAGGGCCTCAAAGTTGTCGCAGCCCATATGGCACGATGCTAAATTGCTTTGCGCAGGATGCCTGCTGTGGTGAGGGATCACTGCAAGGTACTAGCGAGTCCCGCTGAGGGAACATGCACTTCGGCCCGTCGAGGTGTGCCGACCTTCCAAAAGGACTGCAAAAGACTACAAAGTTACGCCGGATGAGGAAGCCAAATGAAGATTCGATTGGGTCTATTAGGGAATTTAGGTGTCGAATAGATGATCAGCTTTCTACTTCTTCTAGAAAGTTAATACCGCTGCCTCGGAATTAGAGGCACGTGCCGGTAAACACATACACACACGCACACACATCTATTCTGGATATCACCATCCCTAACCCTTAGCATACTGTATGCACACAAAGGACTCAAGATTGACTCAAACACTGTTGCGTCGTTGACATCTCGACGCCGGACAAAACAAGGGCAGAAGGGTACAGGTAGACTAACCGTTCTAGTACCTCGGAACTACTGGCCCATGGGTTCTCTTCACAATCAACGCGTCAACTTTTCTCAAAATCTCAAATATGGGACCGGAAAAATACAAGACTAAACAGAAGATTAGAGGACACGGCTATGACAATATAGTTATGTCAAGATGTGTTCCTTTATCCGTGAAACAAATCTACTAAGTGTCTGCCATGGTGTTGTGGTGTTGCGGCAGTTGAGTGTATGTGACAATAATGCGGTGGAGCACTCGCTTAATGTGCAGTACAAATGGTGATCTTCCTCGTCGATTCTTTCGCTTCCGATATTTCCGAACTGATGGTCATCACATCTCCGGCAATGTAACAGCTTTAGCTACCGGACACTGGAACTTCATCCCTTGCAGTGTTAAGCGCAGAAACAGCATTTCTGAACCATACGAACAGGAGAGACTCTGCTCTTAGAGCGATACGACAACGGGCGGTAAGTCTGGACACTTCTCCAGCGCTCACCGCATTGTTTGCGGCATCTTCAACTTGCTCTCGTGTACCAACAACGTCTATAGCAGTCAAGGAGACGGCTGTTTCCCCGCAAACCAAGGCGAGAATTGCGATCTGTGGCGTTGTCGTTGGTGGAGTAATAATGATGGCTCGAATGCTATCCCCAGTTGGGTCTGCGAATAGGGGCATGAAATCGTCTTGTGCGGAACAAGTACCCAACCAGAGAGTAATACTCAGCAGAGAAACAACGAGGATGCGAGGGATGGTGTTCATCTTTTCCAATCGTTTTCAGACAGTAGATATTGATATGCAGCGGTGCTTGTGTTGAAGGAAGGGAGGAAGGCGATTGTGGGACGGTGAACGAAATGGCCTCTTTTATACTGCAGTACAGATTTATTTCCCCGAAAGCATAGACTTCAGTGAAGCTGGTGACATGCATGATTTCAGAATTTGGTGTAGCCTAGGTTAAGCCGTGCCACACCTCACGATTTTCGTAGGCGAGCTTCAAACGAATCTAAGCAAGAAACCTTCACTGAACGTGCTTTTATTGTGTGCTGTTGTTTGTGCTTTGCGTGTTTTATTAAGAGTCAGCTCTGAATGAATTGCTTGCGATGTTATCGAGCAGAGCTCAACATCACGTTGAATTTGTCTTAAACCGAGTTTGCGCTATAGACGTCTGATAGAAGTGAAGGTGTACAGCGCAAAAGGACAGTGTGTAACTTACAATACAGTATGAGAAACCTTGTATGAATCGATACAGCTTTTCTCTCTGTGGCGATTGGTGGGAAGTGGTGGAATAGAGCCTACAGCACAGCATGTCCATGCGGAAGTACAGTATATAGATTATTTGAGACATCGTTGCTCGAAGAAGGTTAATTTACTTTACTGGAAGGGCGACAAACGAACCAAGCTGAAGAAATGGAACTGTATTCAACCGTAGTCCCCGAGTTTGGGCACGCCTGCATGTGCATACACAGCAGGGGGCGCTTTGAAATGAATCTCTTTGAAGGAAGGGTTAGCGGTTCCTGCTACCCCTCTAAAGCAATCCTAATAAAGAAAAGATCTTTGCAAGCAGCAGAGAATGCGCGACATTTTATACATGCTGCCGTTGTTTCCTCAGTAATCCGATGACGTTGTCCTTAAACTTTTCAGAACCACACGTTGGAAATAGACAGTCTTGCTTCCAAGCACAGCAGTACTTTGCGGAGAGGTCATCCGCTCAAGAGTGGCACCGTGACACTATCATAGTGTTCTGATACTCTAAAGCCTCATATCGGTACAAACTTCCTTCCGCACATGCAGTTCCTCCCGTCTAGGTGTGTTAACCTTTGGAAAAGGCTACAAAAGACTATCAAGTTACGCCGGACGTGGGAGCCAAATGGAAACGCGATTTGTTGTACTAGGAGAACTCAACCGTCAAATAGGTGATTTGCTTTCTACATCGTAGATGTTACGACCGTTGCCTCGGAATCAGGGGCACTGGCCGCAAACACCAAACAAACAGCCAACCGTCTTCAAAAAGATGCACATGACCAGCATCATGTGAATCGATAAGCCTTCACTACTTGGTGGAATCACCGATCGCAACTCGTCAGTTGGTAACGAGTTAGCCTGCAGATAGGAAAGAGGGTTAGAGTAGCTAACCATCTTACCTAGGAGAGGCCGCAGGCGACACAGAGCAGTGATGATCTCTGCGGGGTATTCCCCTACCCTTCTACTGCTGAGCGAAATAGATGCCTTAAGTTTTCTCCCTCCCATCTCTTACTGCACTTTGTAGTGCAAGATATCTCTCTGGACAAGACACACCTGGAGGGGTGCGTATGGATACGAGGTTGAGTTGCTGTCACTAGTCAGTAAATGGCTTCGATCACGGCCTAGGACGGTCTCCATCGTGCGGCAAAACTATGAAGCCAAAATCTCTTCGTCTTTGCTGTCATCTAGGTTTCACTGGCTTCTCTATAGCACTGACCTCCGGAGACAAATAGCAGAGAGTAACAATGATGATGCTGATGATTAGTGGAGGCTTGACGATTTGGTGGTTGCTAAAAAGCGTACACGTCATGATCTCTGATCCATATCAAAATATGATGAGAAACATCATGTTCAGCATGACGCCGTTGGCATCAGCAGTTTTTGTTGAACAAGTTGTTTCGATTTATTTTAAGGAATCTCTCGGGACCTTTGAGAAGTGTATCAGGGTATAGAGACAGAATTGTAGAGAACGGCTTCAAGCCAAGCCACGTCAAACCATTGCTTGAACAGATCTGAGGGATCCGTAGGTAGTGTGTTCGAGAGCTACGGATGTGTTTGGAGATATCGAGAGTGGATACAAAGCCCAATCGAGAATCGAAAGCTCGAAGAAGGGCGGAGAAGATCAGATTCACAAACAACAGCTTTTGCTGCAAAGGCATATTCAGAAGCGTAAGGGATTGCTAGCCATAAGCTTTGGTTGGCTGGGAAGCGACGCACTACAAGCGTCTATATTGCTTCTTTGGGATTCGACACTTTCTTTAATGTACTGTTGTGAAAGGAGTTAGACTGTTGTCGGACATGCCGTGTGGTTGTAGTCGCAGATGTGGCTCAAGTATGAAGTCTGGTTCAGCACAAAGCTGGGCTGCGTCGCTACATCTTGCCGCTGCCGTTCTGTCTTTACTCGACCCCAGGCTGGGCCTCTTATTGTCGTTCTGCTGTGACCTTTGGCAAGGACGTACTGACAATCACATTCGGGCGGCAGCGCCCTTTCATCATTGTATTAGGCAATACAATGTCTTCATAATTAGAGCATGGCACTCTTCAATCATCATTGTATTAGGCAATACAAAATCTCTGTATTCAGCGTGCAGCATTCTTCTAAGAGCATGTCTATTCGTCGTGGTAAATTTGTATTTCTGAAAATATAGCTTCACAGGTAGTATCTATTCGAGAGGTTATCTCCAAATTTGGTGGCTAAATGAGTAAATTTATATGTAAACGTGGGCTGAAATGCATATGGATTTACTCATTTGGCCACTGGCATGCTACTTTTTGTACCAACAAGAAGCGACCAACTGGCAATCACAGCAATGACCCCACGCAGTTCGTGGATCCCTTCCCACCGAAAATACAGTACCATCTCAACCCCCTTCATCGCCCCCAACCTTTGACTACGCTCTCCTCTCTCTTGGCCCTTTCCGGACTATCCCCGTGAATCTATCTGCCACCTACCTTTGCATCTAAATGGCGGGAAAGGGCAACAACTTTACGCCCGAAGAAGACCTGGCCTTAGCCAAAGCGTGACTGAGCTGCTCTCGCCGCACGCTCGACCAGAACGCCGAAACCTTTTGGACCGACTTTGCCCTCGCCTTCTCTAACCAGCTGAAAGTTGTCTGCCCCCGCTCGCAGGCTAATCTAAAGTGCCGCTGGACGCTCTTACAGCGCGTCACGCAGAAGTACCTCGCTGCAAACCGTCTGTACCGGGCCAACATCCCGACCGGGGAGACAGAAGACGACACGCTCCGCAATGCAATGACGCTCTACCGCGAGAAGAACAAGACAATGAAGGATGGAAAAACTCGTCTCGCGCCGGCGCTCAAATGTCTTGACGCCATGATGCTACTCTCCGAGCACCCAAAGTTCTCTAAGAGGGTCGGAGGTGGCTCTTCCTCATCTGGACCGGGCTACGGCGACAGCCAGCAGGGAGAGAGCGAAGCGAGCCTTCTAAACACGTCTAGCTTTCAGAGCGGGGCCCGTGTGCTCCCCGATGAGCCCGTTCAGGCAGGCAATGTCTGCATGCAAGGTACGTCAGCAAACCGCCCCCTAGGAACGAAGCGGCAGAAGTACGCTGACGCAATCGAAGCCGGCCCATTCAAGATGTCTGCGTTCATTGAAAGCGTGAGCTCTGCAATCCGTAGCAGTGCCAAAACTCGTGCCCACGCCGCAGCAGTGGCTATCAAGTTCAAAATATTGTCGAAGATGTCGCTACCGTCGGATGAGATGAACAGAAGGTTGGACAAGCTCCTGATGGAGGCGGATGGCATTGGCAGCGCGGTTGGCTGTCCTGTTCGCTTGAATAAACCACAAGAAGGAGGCATGGGTCCCGATGCACCCAATCGGGGGACCGAGGAGGCCATAGAGACGGTTGGGATGGAGGCAACGGAAGAAGAAGATGTGTAATCGGTTTTCGTGTTGCAATCGCCGCGCAAATGCAAGTGGTGCGCGCAAAGCACGCAGCGAGGGCAACAATCTTTTACTCGAGCCTGACTCCAAACCTACTCCATAGATGCGCGCTGATCGCCTCGTTAAGCTGCACGTGCGCATCTCTACTACAAACTAGCTCATTACGTTGTAAAAGCCCAGCTAGTCCCGTCGGTATCTCCCTCGAACCCTCCACACCACCCTCTTTAGTGCCTTCGCTTGCGTCTTGTGGTGCAATGCCCCAAAGGGGAAAAACACCGAAAGACGTTCGGGATCTTCCTCTCACGAGGTGAACCCAGTTGGGTAGAGCCCTCCCAGAGGTGTCACGGCGAAGCCGGTTTGTAAGACCAGGGACACCTGTCGCGACTCGCGCAGGGAGGTGAAGGCGAAGAATCGGTATCCGCGTGAGCGGGGTGTGATCCTCAGTAGAGGTATGTTTCCACGTAAGTGGGGAAGTGTGAGCGGATGCGCACACGAGGGCCGCGGATAGCGGGAGGTGCTACCCGAAAAAGGGGAAGAAGGAAGGACGAAGTGGGTCGCGAGAGCGACGAGCAGATACGGCAATGCCGGTGGACAGGACTCCCTATACAGGGCGAAACACCAATGCAATTGGAACAATTATACTCCCAGTGATGGGTCCCTTTAGATGTGTGATGCAAGGAGTAACTCGGTCATCCGAGGTGCGGAAATCACCAAGTCGATACGCGACGGTTCATGCGTCACACGTGTTTTCGGTAACCCGAGGGTTGTCACAAGGGGACACTGAGCGATGCACGAGCGGGTGCGGTTCATACGTGGATTTCCACTTTATTTGGGATGTGCACAGTAGGTGCTGGCCACGGGCCATCTACTTAGAATTATCTAGATATTTATAATATTATTTACTGTAGCTAGTGCGGCACTCCGCAGTACTTCGTGACGGGAAGGGTCGCACCTCAGTAAACTGGAAGATCATGGGGGACGGAACCCAAGTTCCTAGTTCCTGGAGCCTTAACCGGACCTCCGGACTAGTTATAACTTGCGGTCTCCCGCTAAGCTTCCACCCCACACGGATTCCCGTGCTACACCCGTGCTCACGCGACCGAACCCCGGTTACCCGGACAGAAGCACCCCTAGGCCTTGCCGCCGCAGGCGGCACCCCTATTATCAGGTTAATTCGTGGACATCCACATCGCTACCGAGTGGCCTCGCGCCCCTAGTGGTTGTACCACACGAATTGGTCTCCCGACCTAGAAGTGTGCTTCATCATTGTCTCGTGGATTGCCACGTTTGGAATCCGGTTACGGAAGTACCGAGTCATCTCGAGTCTGACGGCTGAAAAGAGCCATAGCTCGATTTTCATACTTGTTCTCCGCCTGCCAGACTCTACACGGGACGTACAGAAGACTGGGACAATATCGCAACAGGTTGCACAGAGGTACTGGAGATGGTCCAGACTCGAAGTCAGTCGAGCTCCGGACAACCCGGTCCCTCTGCACAACCCCCGCCGATGCAGCGGCTTGGAACTTCGGTCGAAGCCGGGAACCGCCTTTATAGGCAAGCCTTACGATCAAGGGCCCGATCAACTGGCGCCATCCCAGCAGAGGCTGAAGTACCCGCTCCGGAAGCGAACATGGCGGCTAACGCCGCAGGAACCTCCACTGAGGACAAGTTACGCACAGAGGTGCAACGACTCCAGAAGGAGTCCGACTCCCATCGAACCCGTCTCACGGAAATGGAATTGCAGATTACTGCGTTGACTGGTGCTTTGGACCGCCTGCGTGTGGAACACCACGCCTTGGCGAGCCGAGCCCACGATCTGCAGATCACGGCTACTGTTCGGACACTCCGAGAGGACCTCAATCAGGTCATGGAACGCCAAGGCAATGCCTCCGGGGTAATATCGGGACTACCCGTTGACGTCGAGGAAATCCTCACCCGGGTCAACCCTCGCCTTGAGAGGCTGGAAGCAGCGGTATACACGCAGAGTGCTGTTAACATCCCGCTCGAGACGGAGATGGAACGACCCACACCCGTGGAAACCCGTTCGAAGAAGTCGAAATCGAAACGTGGAAAGATGCGGAGGTCCGCCTTGAATTCAGATTCGGAAGATTCCGAGGAATCCGAGGAGAGCTGATCAAGTTCAGAAGAATCTGAAGAGGAATCGTCAGAGGAATCTTCCTCTGACGATGACACTCGTAAATCGAGGAAGAAATCTAAGCACCGCGGAACATCCGCTTGGATACGCCGCAAGAGAGGCCCGGCAAAGAAGGGACTCAAGGTGCTACCTTGTACTAATCCGCTTTATCGGAGAATTATAGACTACCGTCTGTATCGTTTGAAAATACGCAAACTCAAGCGAACGAGTCGCGAAACGGGAAGAGTTAAGGATCAGATCAAGAGACTGAAGATAGGAATGAGTGATCTCAAGTTCGACGGGAAGGACCCGATCTTAATCTTTGATTTCTTTTACCGGTTTGTGACCGAGGCAGACATGCTTGGTATGAGCGAAGCGCAGGCTTTCGTGGCTGTACCACATTTCTTGACAGGGTTTGCCCTACAACAGTATCGAGCAGTGAGCGGCTCGCTCACGGTCGACGAAGGTGGAGTCACCAACTGGCCTGAGGGCGTGCAATATCTCCTGCGAAGTTACGAAACCTCCAATGCCATCCGCGAGCCTATCCTCACCCTTCGGGATGTAACCCAGAAGCCTGGAGAAAAGGAGGTAGAATACAGCTCAAGGCTGAATAACGCAGCCACCAGGTGCGGGAACGTGCACTCCACGGATGAGAAGATGACGCTATTCGTCGATGGGTTAGATCCAGTGATCAAATCGTTAGTGGCTCGTCAGCGAGAAAAGCATGCCAGCATGAACTTTTTGGAACTCGTCCAATATGCCCAAGCAGAAGGGGATGCGGTCCGTGCCCGCGGACAACAGCGCCGTACAACGGTATTCGTAACGCCCAAGGACTCGCCGGTTCGTTCGGCTAAACCAAAGGCCAGAGCCCTATATGCTGAGACCGTCGAGGATTCTCGGTCGTCATCCCTGATGCCACGGGACCAAAGCCACACGCTGGAAGAAGCGCTTCCTTACCTGGATTATCCAGAAACCTCAGTTCCGACGACGGAGTTGCCAACTACAGATACCCCTACGGAGGAGTCCGAGCTCCTCCTAGCTGATATCAGACGTCAGCGTCAGGCTGGAGTGGCTCCCCCACAAGGCGGGTTCACGCCCAGTAAGCCTGGATGGGTGGACCAACGCGGAAATTACCGCTCAGCAGCTGCATATCGGCCCCGCCGAGAAGTGCTCATCTGCCACGTGTGCTACGGGAGGCACCACTTAGCAGCGGAGTGTACTCTACCTGCTCGAGATTTGGAACGAGTTATCTCGAATTATGAGTCACTGACAGACGCTGAACGCAGCAGAGTACCGGCCACCATGTATTGGAAAGCCAAGGCGTTCGTCGCCGGTGACCCAAACCGCGTGGGCGGAATTCCGACGACCCAGAATGTGGAGCATTCTCAAGCCGGACAGATTCGCGGCCCGCCCGCAGTGGCCGTAACGGCATATGCTCCGAATAAGTCGGAAAACTAACGGGGGGACCCCCAAGGGAGTCGGCACAGTCCGATTCCATTGTGCCGGCTGAGGGGGATCGACCTCCCCGCTCCCCGGTATGGAGGCCCAAGGTTCTCCTTAGGCCAGGAAAGTCCGGCTCGACCGGAAGTCAAACGCAGTTCGACTGCGGATTAAGTCGACCATGGCGACGATACCAGTGCCCTGGGAGACGAACAGACCCTATTATGGTTATGGCTAAACGTAACTATAAAGTATACGCCGATATCGGCACAAATCGACACTTGTTGTCGCGACGTCTTGCGGTACTCGATACCGGCGCAGGACCGAATTTTATCAGGGTATCTGAACTCAGCCCTCATGATCGGACCCGCATTCGAAGCGGTCCTCTAACGGATGTCCGGGACGCAAACAAGAAGCCTCTAGAATGTCTAGGTACCATACGCCTCGTCGTCCGTTTGGGAAACCATGTCGTCATGTTGGCGTTCATTGTCTGCTCGACACTGGCTGCCCAAGTTGTTCTCGGATGTGACTACTGTGACCGCTATGTGGAAGCAATAAGACCCCGCCTTCGGGAAGTGGAGATGGATGACGGAAGCACCGTACCAATAGTGCGCAGACCCCTGCAACCGGCTGCCAATTCAAAGCCGTTGCCCCCATCCCAGAACGCTGGACCTAGTGGGAGAACCTCTCCAAAGATTAAGGTAGCGGAACAGGTGGAGCTTCCTCCAAAAACTCAGACGTGGGTCACCGTGACCACACAACGCCACGGACTTATCGTGATTCAACCCTTATCACACACGTACGAACGTAATGGAATTACCGCCACCAACGGCCTTGCCCAGGTACAACCTAACAGACCTTTCCGATTGTTGATTAGCAACTTCACCAATCATCCTGTGAAACTTCACAAGAATCAGATGGTTTCCGTGGCTTTACCACATCCCACGGTACTCATACCGACGCACATTTCCCTAGCGGAAGTATTAGGGATATCCCTGCCGGAGGAGATCTCGCTGTCAACTTCCGCTGAACTGGAGCAAGTACCGACACCGGGAGACCGGGAATTAGCTAAAGCGCTCCCGTCAGTTGACGAATTGGCCCTCTCCCATGTACCAGAGGAGTACCGGGATCGCTTACGCAGATTACTGCAGAAATACTCGTCCATGTGGGATGGGAACCTCGGCGAAATCGCCGCAACAGAGCATCATATTGATCTCGTCCCGGGTACAAGACCCATTGCACAGCATCCCTACAGAGCTGGACCCCGAACGCGAGAAATCGAACAACAGCATGTGGATGACATGCTTGAAAAGGGGTTCATTGAGCCCACATAATCCGCTTGGGCCTCCCCAGTGGTGCTCGTCCCGAAGACGGATGGTTCATTACGCCTTTGCGTGGATTACAGGAAACTGAACGCAATGACCGTAAGGGATACGTATCCCTTACCCCGAATGGATGAATGCATCGACAGCCTCGGTGATGCCACCGTATTTACTACGCTGGACGCTAATTCCGGGTACTGGCAGGTGCCCATCGCGGATGATGACCGCGAAAAAACGGCCTTCGTGTGCCACGCCGGTCTTTACCGATTCAAACGCATGCCATTTGGCCTCACTAATGCGCCAGCTACGTTCCAGCGTGCCCTGGACATCATCTTGTCATCCTACAAGTGGAAGACCTGCTTGGTATATCTCAATGATATCATCATTTTCAGTAAGAACATGGAGAACCATTTTGAAGACGTCGAGTTGATACTAAAAAAGCTCCAGTCAGCTGGGATAACTTTGAAGCTAAAGAAATGTGAATGGTTCACGGATAAAGTCAAGTACCTTGGTCATTTGATCAAACCAGGACAGCTGGAGATGGACGAAGTCGCAACCGCGGCTATCCGCAAAGCCACACCCCCGCAAACACAAACACAATTGTGTGCCTTTCTGGGGTTATGTAACGTCTATCGACGATTTGTCCCGCGCTACTCACACATAGCCGCGCCGTTGAACGCATTATTGAAGAAAGGAGAGCCCGTCCAACTCAAACAATTCGTTGAAGCCGAGACGGATGCCTTCGAAACGCTCAAGAAGACGCTGATCACAGCACCCGTATTGGCCCTCCCAAAACTGGGACTCCCCTTTGTGGTCGACACTGACTCCAGTGAATATCAAGTGGGCTGTGCCCTTTTCCAGGAATATCCTGACGGCGAACGCAAACCTATTGGTTATTGGTCCAGATCGCTGCAATCAGCGGAACAAAACTACTCGGTATCTGAAAAGGAATGCCTGCTGTTGTCTGGGCTCTTACGACCCTCCGACCATACCTTCAAGGGGTGCATTTTACCGTCAATACGGACCATTCATGCCTCAGATGGCTACTTTCTATATCCGAACCGTCGGGACGCTTAATGCCATGGCGATTACGCCTCTCGGAATTCGACTTCGAAGTCAAGTACAAAAAGGGGCGCTCCAACGTCCATGCCGACGCCTTATCATGGCTCTTAACACTGGGAGAAACCCAAACTGAAATCGATGATGACATCCCTTGTTTCTTCGCTGAGGACTCACCTCATCTCCAAGCCGATGCCGGCGCGCAACATTGCACGGATTACGACGATGACTTCACCCTCGACTTGCTAATTGCGCAAGCAACAGACACCGCACCGGCGGAACAACTCGAGCGTATCTCGTTAGAAGAGCTTCTACGTGAGCAACACGCAGATGCCTTCTGCACCTCCATACGCTCCCGTCTTAACGGGGGGGAGGGGTTACCCTTTGGCCTTGACAAGCAAGGAGTGCTAGTTCGAACTGTCGAAGCACAGGACCAGATCGTGATTCCACACGTCTTGAAGAGCAGAGTACTGCATCTCGCACACTACTCCCAGTTATCTGGACATCCAGGTGGCACAAAGTTATACTGGACTCTCAGGAAAGACTTTTATTGGCCAACATTGGCAATGGACTGCCACGCCACGGCGAAGTTGTGTACAACCTGCGCGAAGAATCGCATTAAGCTGTGGAAACGGAAACGTCCCCTGAAGCTGTTCCCGGCGAAAGCGCCTTTAGAGTACGTCAGCATTGACATCTTAGGGGAACTGATTCGCACAAAGCGAGGCTATAGATACCTTCTGGTAATCACAGATGGCTTCTCGAAGCTGACTCTGACAGTCCCGCTGAAGCGGATCACGGCCGCGGCAATCGCGCAAGCTTTCATCAGAGAGTGGGTCTACGTCTACGGACCACCGTTGAATCTATTATCAGATAATGGGAAGCAATTTGTTGCGAAGTTCTTTCAGGACGAATGCCGCATTCTCGGCGTGAAGAACGTGTTTACCACGACGTACCATCCGCAGACAAACGGGCAGGTGGAGCGTTTCAATCGCACACTACTCGCCGCTCTTCGGCATTACGTGACGGACCACCCCAAGTATTGGGACTTGTATACAGACACGCTGTGCTACGCGTACAATACGCAAGTTCACTCGACGACGAGAATGGCACCCTTCGAACTGGTCTTGGCGCGCTGCCCGCTGGCTCTACCAGTCAGACTGGACCAAGACAGCGAGTTGGAGGCGCCGACACCGGCTTCACACCACCTCAAGTGGAGGGATGACCTGAGAAGACGCGCGGAACAGGCCGCAAGAGAGCTAGCGAAGGCCCAAGCCCGTTATAAACGGAATTATGATGCCACACTACGCCCCATTATTCCGGATATCCGGGTCGGAGGTCACGTGTTCGTGCGTATTGAGCGTCCGGACGCTACGACGCGAGAAGGAAGGAGTGAACTCCGGAGGCGACATAAGCTATCCCCAGTAGTATCTGGTCCATATGAAGTAGTCGAACTCGACTCAGAGACGGTGGTTATCCGCAAGGAAGACAATAACGTCGAACGAATTTCACGAGACCGTGTGGTAACAGCCCCTGACCCCGTGCGAGACGGAACGCCCGTACAAGCCGCCGCATCACGGCCAGTGGGGGCCACTCAAGGCGAATCGACGACAAGTGTCATCTCTCAGCCAATCAGAAGCCCGGAATTGTCCAACGTTCCGCCTCCCGGTATATCCGGTGCACAACCGCCACCAAATGGTACTGTAAGTGTCACACCCCGCTGTATATCAGTGCGTGACGGTTATGTGAACAAAATCCTGCGCACAGGGGAAGCGTCACGTGACCACCCGTACCCCGTGGCCAAGCCCACATCTTGGAAGGCCTCTGATTGGCCGCACCAGAGTGTCACTCACACCAAACCGCCTCCCGACGGAAAGCATCCGCCCCCACAGCAACCACGAATGCGTGAAGAAGACGACGATTCCGCTGACGACAGCAAGCAGAAAGAAGGCCCACCGAACCTGCCCCTACAACGGAGAACATCTCCAAAGGAAAAGAGCGTAAGCGCTGACCCCACAACGGTGGAAGAGAGGAAGCCGCCTCCAGCGGACGGATCCGCCGTGACCCCGGCCCTTGCCAACAAGACTCCCCAGAGGAGTCACCCCGAGATTATCTCGACTCCAAGTCCCTCGCATAGCGAGGTACACCTCAGGCGTACAGCAGCAGAAGAGGCTGCGTCTTCGCTAAACCGTCCGGACCAGCCGGGAGTAACACGAACCGGGAATAGCCCGAAATCACTTAGCGGAGAACGAAAACCCGCACCGGCAAAAACAGACAAGGAGCTGAAAAGTCCGGCTACTCCGCCGGAGGATAGTCGGGAATCCCCGGACAACGGGAGCTCAGTAGAGCGAGACGAGCGCGGCTCTCCGCAAGAATACGTGATGGACCGAATCGCCGATCACGCGTATGACGAAGAGGACCTCAAGCCCCGTTACCGAATTCGATGGTACAATTACCCGCCTGAAGCGGACACATGGGAACCGATGGAGAATATCCCCCGATCCCATGTCGTGCGGTATCACCGCTGGAGGAGATTGCCGTTACCGGCGAACTTGGGTGACGCTCTCGTCTGTATCATGGGGGACTCCCAAATTGTCTAGGGACCGTCACGTTACCGTGGAAAAAAAGAAGTGGAGACCCATGAATAAGGAAAGGCGAAGAAGCGCAGTCTAAGGCAGTACAGTTGTAGTTAACTAGTTTATTGATTAGGGATCGCCCTATATACTGGTGCTATGCCAGGACGCCACCGGTACATGTCCTATCACAATCGAATCGCGTTTAAGCGCTTGGCTCATTCGGATCCTGACCGAGATTGGTACGGAGCAACCCCAGCAGATGCTGACGGTCCCCCTGAACGTAAGTTAAGGGAACCCCCGCCTCTTCGAGGAACCTCCTCAAGAGCTCGAGCTCAGACTCGTCATCCGCAGAATTCTGCTGAGGTTGCTGGTAGCCCAGGTTCACAGGTAACGGGTTGACCGTGGTGTCCTCTTCCGGAATCGGAGCTTCGGTATCCATCTCGTATGGCCCTTCGCTGTAATCAGCATCTCCATCCTCGGACATATAGTCCATCACGGCTGCATACGGCTCGAAAATATAGCCAGTTGGCTGGGTAGCCGGTTGAGCCCGCGGGTTTTGCCGCAAATACGGAGCCTGCTCGGATGTCAGATGCTGACGGGTCCATGGATCATACCATACGAAGTCTCCGGCATCAGCCGTCCGACCGGGGGAATACTCGCGCTGTCGCGAACGATTACCTCGCGCTGCTTGATCAGCTGGTACCAAGTCCCAGTTTATCTGGTCCATGACGTTCATAAGGTGACGGAAGTCTTCCTGGTTGGCGCGAGAGCCAAGCACCAGAGACAAATCGAGATTTCTCGCGTACTCCCGAGCCGTTGGACTCATGTACGACACCCGGTAGGTGTCGTACGCATCCCACAGGATGAAGACTGCCATTTTGGCAATGAATTCCGTGCATGCCACGACCCAGAGCCCGCAATAGGGATCATTCACTAGGTGAGAGCCTAAGTAAGTAATAACCGGAGGAATCTCCGCTGGGCAACCCCGAGGAGCCTCAATTGCAGCCCAGTGATCTGGAATTGGAACGTATCGGCCAAGCCGAGCAGAGGCCCGAACGCGATCAACCTCGACCATTTGATATGGAACGAGGTACCCCAGTCTTGACTTGGTTCGTCGCTCCCAACGAGCGAATTCCCAGAAAGGGATGTCGCGCTTGCGCAAGTAGCGGAACTCCTCGCGAAGAAGTGGTTGCTGGAAACAGAGCTCCTCCTGGCGAACGCCACGGATCCCTCGCCAACGTCGAGTGGGGAGATCCCCGAGTTGCTCTACGTAGGCCTAAGCCTCGCCGTTGGTTCTGGCCACCCAGGTGTCGAATTCCCACGCATCGTCCAGAAGGACTGTTCCAATGATGCGGCGTATCCGCTGATACACCAGCTTGGTGAAGCGCACCCGCGCTTCGTGCATACGCTCGTTGCCATACCGCGCTATCGCGTTGTCCGGGAGCGCGCAGTGCGCGAGCCAGTCGTCAGTATACACCGCATGAAGCGGGAGTCCATCGGAAAGACGCCCAGCGACCTGGAATTGATCGAGGAGGCCCTCATCGCGCACCCCTTGTGGATGAAACCACGGAGCATTAGCAAACGCCTCGGGGCGGTTTAAGGGATTAATGCCCTCTAAATCCGCAGGGTGCGGGAATGACTGATGGATGCGTCGCTGAGGAGGGCGGATAACCGCAGTATTCGAGACATACGCCGGTATGTACGGCAAAGGCTGAGGCTGAGGCAGTGGCACTGATGCCGTGGTCGGAACGGGTCCGGAGTTTGATGCAGAAGGGTGCGAAGGGGGTTGCTGGGGATTCTCAGATGGTTGCATCGTTAGTTGGAATTCAGAAGCGCTGAGGTGGCCGGTATCAGTGTCGTGTTCGATGAGAGCTTGGGATTCACAGGAGTGAGGGGGAGAAGCACACCGAATGCTGCGATACCGCGAAATTGTTCGCTCCTTATATAGGTGAATTCGCCGATATACTCCGCTCTTAACGGGGGGGATATGTGATGCAAGGAGTAACTCGGTCATCCGAGGTGCGGAAATCACCAAGTCGATACGCGACGGTTCATGCGTCACACGTGTTTTCGGTAACCCGAGGGTTGTCACAAGGGGACACTGAGCGATGCACGAGCGGGTGCGGTTCATACGTGGATTTCCACTTTATTTGGGATGTGCACAGTAGGTGCTGGCCACGGGCCATCTACTTAGAATTATCTAGATATTTATAATATTATTTACTGTAGCTAGTGCGAAACTCCGCAGTACTTAGTGACGGGAAGGGTCGCACCTCAGTAAACTGGAAGATCATGGGGGACGGAACCCAAGTTCCTAGTTCCTGGAGCCTTAACCGGACCTCCGGACTAGTTATAACTTGCGGTCTCCCGCTAAGCTTCCACCCCACACGGATTCCCGTGCTACAACCGTGCTCACGCGACCGAACCCCGGTTACCCGGACAGAAGCACCCCTAGGCCTTGCCGCCGCAAGCGGCACCCCTATTATCAGGTTAATTCGTGGACATCCACATCGCTACCGAGTGGCCTCGCGCCCCTAGTGGTTGTACCACAAGATGTGCAAGGGGGTTAGATGTCCCGTGGTTTACGGCGTTTCCCTCCAAGGAGGAGTAGAGTACGCGCGCAAGCGGGAACAACTAGAGCCAATTCCCCAGGTTGGGGTCCCTTGTTGGGGAAGGTTTACTGGTGCGACGGCAGTGCGCCGTCGCACTAAGTACTAGCTTCCCAGAAATGGGTGTGAAAATAATAAATAATATTAACTAAAATACTCCACATTTCGTGGCAACATCCACTACTGTGGCCAACCGCCAATTGACCCAAAACCGTGTCCCACGTGTCCATATCCACCATAGTGGGGCGTAGTTCATATACACACTACACAACCGATAATATCGGGAAAGCGTTCAAGTACCCAGAATCCCTCCCTGAGGGCGTTGCACTTCACGTCTACAGTAGGTGAATTGAAGAATTCCTCCACCAATTCCCGTTCTGCAAACGAAACCCCGTGCTCATCAACCTCATCGGACAGCTCGCCGTCTACCTGCATCTTCACAATCATATTGTGAATGATAATGCATACGTTACTGATGAGTATGATCTTCTCATCAGACCACTCATGACGCTTCTGCCGCAGAATGCGAAAGCGCCCTTGTAAGCACCCGAATAGTCTTTCAATGTCCTTACGCACCGCGTTCTGACGCTTCGTCATGTGCAGCTCGCGATCGTTCGTTGGGGCGTGATTGGGCCCGACGAAGATAGCCCAGTCTGGGTAGATCCCGTCCACTAGAATGTACAGCAGCCATGCCCGCACCTGTCCATTGAGCGTGTAACCCTCTGGAAGTGTCATCCGACGCTTGTTTGAAAGGATGTCGTTCATCAACGGGCTGTTATCCAGCACCGTGATGTCGTTATTGGTACCACAGCGGCCCGCATACCAGTTCCAACAGTAGAGGTCACGGTCACATAATGCCTCTGCACTGATTGTAGCGAGCTTCCCTTCTTTAGGGTTGTAGTATTGTCCCTTGTATGTACGGGGACAGTTCTTCTAATTGATATGCATACAGTCCAACCATTCAATACAACCGGCGAATCCTGTAGACTCATACTTCGCTACGATTTCTCTCAATTCCTCGAGTGTAAGTTCACGGTTTAATAGGTTAGAGCAAAAGGGCTTACTACAGCTTTTAGAAATATACGGAAGTACTGCCTCTGTGACTCCGGGCTCATGCGCGCCATATCGTCCATCTGATTGTATGAAATCCCGTTTCCAAGACGACGTAGGCTGCCGAGTATCTTCTGATGGCTACTGTGGCTTGTTCTCCCGGAAACTACCCGTAGCTGGCCAAGCCGCGCGTCTTGTTGTACCATTTCGTCATGCAACCTCCAGTACAGCTTAAGAGTTATGCGAAAGACGTTGCAAAACTTGGCGGCAGGGAACACTGGATGCTGTGGGAGGTAGTCGCTGAAACATGTGCAGGGTCCCCGATTGAGATTGCGAGACCCCTTAGTTTTTCCTGCACGCCTTGGCCCGGTCTCCCTCGAGCAGTTGGCAACTGCAGCCGCGCAGCCAATCAGTGCGAGGGCATCAGCGTTGTGGCCGTCGTCGAAGAGGCCATCGATGAAAGCGTTCAGGTCGTCGGAGGACGACGATTCCTCGCAGTGCTCCATGTTGCGGTTGGGGCGTCTTGGAGGAGCAACGATGCATTTTGTGGTAGGTACTGTACTGTACTGCATCTCACATTGCTGTACAGTCTGACTTCAACGGGTACGGGCGCAAAGGGTCCCAATGAAAAGTTTACACGTTGAGACGTATGATATAAATAAAATGTAGCCACCGCCGCTGATAGACATGCGCGCAGTGGTGTTTATTTTTCCGTGGGTACTTTGGCTATTTAACCAGGCAAATTAACCATGCGAATAGACTTGCTCTAATGCTGCGTTCAATCGTCATGTATCTTACAACTGTACCATCATATCGACACTGCTCCTGACCGTGCTACACCATCGTGCGGAGAGGGCAGTCTTTGATGAATGGTAGTTGCGTTGTATTGAACCGCAGCTTTGGCGCTGGGGCTTGCAGCTTCGACGGGCAGAAGCATTCTTCGCAATCGATAAAACTACTGCTGCAGCGACGACCTGAGTCGGTGCTAGCGTTGTTTCTTGCTCGTAAGTTGCTGTAAACAAGCGCTGGACTGGAGTCCATTGTCAGAGCTTTATCAAGTGTTGTTTGTTGACATCAAGCGTTTAGCTGCTACCTTTGTAGCCTTTCTTCGTGTTTGTCATGGTTAGAAAACTGCTTGGAATATGATAGACAGATCTTTTGAAAGAAAAAGCTACTCGATTTGTGGAACAAGAAACACATGTCTACTACGCATTTGGCTTCTATCCAGAGGAAACTTGATTACTCGACACCATGCTGCTGTTTTAACACACTGCGTGCCTGCATACAACGCTGGGTGAAAAAGCACGCAGAGCGACAAAGTCCATCTATTTTACCTTCGTGTACGACCCTTACCCTCTGTGCCGCTGAGAATTTTCTTTGCGAACAGGGGTGAATACAGTGGCAGGCTACACGATGGATTAATTTAACTGGGATGCACTTGTACGGAGGTACAAAAGTACTCTGTCTTTGTTAACGCCTTGAGCCTTACACTTCCAAAGAAAGGGCCTTGGCCTGAACCCGTAGGGCGAAGGCTTTGGTTGTCTCCCTGCGACACGTCTTGCTAAAGGCGTGCTATAAACGACTAGCAAGTACAATGTTAGAGCGACGCAAGAGGTGGCGTTGCCTTTCACTCTTAGCTCCCACAGCGCTGCGTTTGTCTGCAGAGCTCATTTTCTACGGTTGTGCCTCTCGTGGGCCCTAGCCCAAATTCAGCTGCCTCAGCAAGAGTGCTGTTAAGCTACTCACATGCACCTCGCAGAGCAGTCTTTATTGCAGATTGTAACGGAGATATTGCTGAAGAAAACAAAAAAAAGTGCGCAAGATAAGGCGGAGCTGAGTGTAATATACCCTCCCATATCTATTCCGGTATATGAGAGAGCCTCGCAGAGAGACGCGTGCGTCAAAACCCTAACAAGCAAAAAGTCGTCACTTGCTCTAGCTAACCGTAACTTTTAGTCACTTCTGTAAGTCCATTGATGTAATGCGGCATGGGAACATGAAGCGCTCCCTCCGTGCCTTGTCGGTCTTCTGTTTGCAGTTTTCTAATCATTAAAATGTATTCATTCAATTCAATCTAATGGCAATGAGCGGCGGTTTGGCGCGAAGAAGCAAACTCCCGCTGCGAGCAGCCCCGGCGCGGACTGCCGCCGCCGCCGAGCTCCCGCGCGCATTGCCCAACTCGCTGACGATCGTGACCAGCCGCTGAGCCGGATCCCGTTCTCACAAGAATGCCTTACAGTTTGGAAGATAGAGTGAGCCACTTTCTTCCGAGCAGCACGACAACATGGAAGCCCAACGCTTCCTACCACTATCATCACGTGGCCGCCATTCTGGACATGCAAACAGCCAAGCGAACCGTCGATGTGTACGGCGTTATTCTCGATTGTCGAGCTCCGTGCATCACAAACGGCCAGCAGCTGCGTAGTGAAATCGTCATTGCGGATGAGTCATGCATGTCCCCATCGGGCACGCTCAGAACTTTCCCCATTCATTGCTTCATTGACGACCCAACTGACGCCATCCCATTTCGCGACGTCGGCGATATTGTGCGCATCCATCGCGCTCTGCTCATTGACTACACCCCACAAGGCGACTCTCCTGTGCGCCAAGGAAGAGTCAAGTATTATTCATCGGTACTACTGTGGAGGCATGACGACCACCATTATGACCCATTCATCACCAAGAGCTACAACCAACTACGCCAATCTCATTATCATTCATCATCCCCAAACGCCACACACAAGCTGGACCAGCACGACATGAGCAGAGTGGCAGCCCTGCGCAAGTGGTCGAGAAACTTCGTGTTGCGCAAATACTACAGCCAGCGACAGTATTTGCGCATTGTTCCTGAAGTTCTCAGTGCTCCACAAGATGCTGTATTCATCACCAAGAGCTTCGATTTAGTCTGCTACGTTCAACACCCCCAGGTAGCAGCCGAAAACGGTACCATTAACATGCTTGTTTGCTATCGGGAAGAGCAGGGAGCCGAGCCCACAAACATTCTAGTCACCAGTCAGGAACCAAGCCAATCGCGTGAAAACTTACGCTCGTTTAACTTTGTGCACTTCTGCCCGTCATGGAACTTCCGACCAAACAAACCGTCGTGGTTACTTTTGCGCGATGTTCGCATCGCGCACAGGGGGCAACAGCGTATTATCGAACTTAGCGTCAGTGGCAGAACCTCAACCTTAATCTGGAACAACGCCAATGCTCCAGACGTCCGTGCCGCTCGAGATAAGTACCAGGAGCACCGTGAAAATCACGTTACGCCTGCGATCACCCATTCCGCCACTGGGTACTCCATGTTACATCCACATCCTCAAACAACTCCCAAGCGACCGAGGACGTGGGATGCTAATCAGGACTATGCTTCCAAGCAAACCCTCTTGCCTGCAGCAGATCGTTATCCAAATAACGCTGGAAACACGAAGCGACGAAAGCCTAGTGACGCTCAGGGGATCTCAGAAGATCAGACAAGCCATGCACCAAGAGACAATGGCCCCTTCGCTCAAACGGTAGCGCCAAGAGCTGAAGATCGTCGCCCAGAACAGCGAACATCTGTTCCCGGTGAGAACAGCACAGGTATTGCATTAAACCCATATGAATCCTTGATCACGACACATGATCAACAAGATCGAAAAGTTTGGCGTATTCAAGATATGGTACGAGCGTTTCGACTCGGATGTGGTGAATGCAAAGTTTTTCGGTTAGCGGTATGGGCACGCGGTGTAGCATGGCCGAGAGACCTGCGACTAGCATGTCGACCCTTATGCAAGGGATGCGAGGAAGATGTGCTTGTCCTTGGCGACAAGTGTAATAAATGTGGCTCTCAAGAACAGCGATGGCAGTTCGCGTTGCGGTTTGTTCTGGAAGACAGGATGGAAGGAGCTAGGATCGAAAGCTGGGTCAAGGGAAAGGAAGCAGAACGGTTCCTTGGGTTTCAGGCCGCCGATCTCCGGAATGAAAACGGAAAATGCGAGCTCTTGAAACAAAGGCTTCAGCAGATCACCTCACCCGTGAAGGTAGTGGATTGCCTAGTGATACCTTACGAGTATGAAGACGATATGGGTGTATATAGAATCGCATGTGCGATGAAGGGAACAAGGTGTCTTGTATAAGTTATACTGAAGCAAATGGCAAACTAGCATAACCGGTCATGTCCGGCAGAACAAGGGAAACGATAGAACCAGAAAACGAAAGCAATCTTCAACAACAAAAAGTCAAAGGGTGCAAAGTCTGTTACATTATGTGTCAATTCTGTAGAACAGTTAAAGAATTCCTTTATAGCAGGGGCCAAGCGAATGCCGCAATTCTGCGCACTTTGTCGAAAGCCAGGCGTGTTCCGGCAGTGCCATTCCCGTTCCATATACACATGTACCAGGTAGAATGTAATGATTCTTCAGTGAGAGGAGGTATGAAGGCATGGAACAATCCAGTTTGTTGCAGCTTCATTTTGGTTTCTATGATTTCTTTGAAGCCACCCGTCGGCTCTTTCCGAGCCTTTTCTTCTTTCCTTTTCGCTTTTGGATACCGCCTTTAGTCCTCGACATTTTTTGACCGTGCTGACCATTACTTTGTTTCGATGTTCTGAATTTGTTTCGAATGGACTCTCGGCCTTGTTTCTCTCCGGGTGCATCACTCGGTCGCCACGCCTTCTTTTTTCCAGAGGCCACATCACTGTGATCTTGGAAACGATTCTCGCTATCGAGTTGTTCAACATCTAACAAATCAATGGGAAACTCTTCATCGTCATCTTCCATTGCTCCACCTTGTTCCCGCTGCTTAAGGCGCTGTTTCCGTAGGCGGCTGTAAGTCGCAATCTCTTCTTTTGCCTTGCGTTTCTTCTCTTGTTCTCTTTCCTTCTGTTCTGCTCGTACTTTCTTCCGATTTTTGTTAATATCGCGGTTGTTCCGCCGGGTCTCTGCGGCTTCTATCTTTTCCTTTTGTTGCAAAATCTTTGTTTTGATCTTCGCCATTTGCGCATCACTCTTGACCATTTCAGCAAAGTAGTCATCGGGACGACGGAACTTAATCTTTTGTTCGCGGAGCTTGTCAAGGCCAGTGTGTACCGCTTCAGTTGTGAGTTCAGCGAACTTCTTCTCGCGTTCAAGGTCATCTAGTGCGAGCTTGTCGCTGAGTTTTTGCTTGAGGGGCATGGTTAGAACCAAGGACTCGGAAAACGGAAGAGCGTTCTTTCCAGGTACATCTACAAAAAGCGCAATCTCCGATAGCTTCTTTTCCATAGCCGCTTCGTCATTTGCCATGAGCTCTATGGTTTGAGAAGGAAGTTTTGATACTGCAATAGCTTCTAAAGGCGCATCCTCATCGCTCTCATCAGAGTGGTCACCTATTCCAACCAACTTGGTAAAAATCAGGTGCGTGAGAATCTGTGGGACCTTCGCCATCGTCACCACTTTCGGCACCACTTCTGTCTGATTGGGGTTCGGCAGTAGTACCGTCCACGCCGTTTTCAACATTATCAATGGTCTTCGGGTGCGTATCTATTTCCATTTCGTTTGAGTCCGAAAGCTCTTCTGTGTGTGCATTTTCGTTTCCGCTTTTCACACGACTAGACATCTCTTGTTTACCTCGCATGGTGTCTTTGTCTGGCGAGTCCGTGCTCACCTTATTTGTGGCATTCTTCTTCTTTTTCGCCATTGTCGCTATGTCTTCACTGGAACAACACAAGAGACTGCTGTTCGAGAGTTTTACTGATGGTCTCAGCTGCTCAACACGAAGAGTGCTCGCGTTGCAAGGATTGATCCCGTCTGTCTTACGATGTCAAACTGGCGACGGCGTATCTATACTTAGTCAAATGTGCTATTCCAAAAAAGCTATTGATTTTGCAGGGATCATTGTTCGTGATCCGAAGTGGCGCTCCTTGCCTTGACGTGTGAACAAGCGAGTTCCCCTGATAGGGGTTACTATAGATAGATAGATACAAGGATACCGCCGGTAACCCTTTAACCCTCATAGCACTCACGTCGCACGTGGTGTGCTATCTCGGAGCTCTTACCATCGCTGTCGACCATAGCCGCTCGGTTGAAGTTACAATCATCCAACTTCATTCCCGAATAACACTTGCATGAGCGATGATTACGACGGAACCACCTTCTCAATGTAGTGGTACGGCTCCTCGGCTCCAGATAAAGTTTATGCCGGCTTTCTACGAGACTCCATGAACGGAGGATCATCGCCGGTTCCACGTCGACCGATCTACACAACGTCCATGATCGCCGACTCACAGACGCAGTGGCAGTACAAATAGTATCTACAA